>JAJOZX010003627.1:0-180000 GCA_023014485.1 Bathynomus jamesi | reverse complement strand
GAGGTAAGTTTTTATAAGTTTCAGTTTCGAGAAACTTCGTTCGCAACTTGCCACGGACATGCATGTAGTTAGACAGATCCGGAGGGCAATTGTTATATGAGGCAAAGATTCCACTAGATCCCATTTAACGATCCACTGAAGTAGTTTTAACATATCCCAGTTCTTTGGATCATCGTCGACGCTTATGCTTTCGAAACTGAGCAAATGTCTGCGCAAACGCTTTATTTCTTCCAGTAGACTTCCTGGATTAATGTCATTGTAGATGGAAGAAAAATTATTGACCTTGGTATTAATTTCTTCATCTTTGGACTGATTCAAAAGGTACGAAGAGACAGAAATTCAAAGCGATCATTCATGTTTTTAAGACAAACTGTGCGTTTTTCAATTTCTGCTAATAAACGATCCATGATTTCAAAAAATTCTCTGCGTACATCCTCTTGCACGGTCAATCCAGCATCACGAGCTTGCTCTCCAGGCATTCTTCTCCGTCTCCTAACTCTGCGGTCTATACTGATATCCATTTCATTACAGAACTCTTCGGCGGCATCTGCAGCGTTTGATACTACTGCCTCTCGTTCATTAGTTAAAAACACGGATAAAGAGTTCATTTTTAATGCACACTGGTCCAAAGAAAGTCCCTTTCTTTGAAAATATAGCTGAGCATCATTGATTTCTTTCAGCACTGGATCCCAGAAAAATAAGTACACAATGAATATGTATGACATGATGGAGGTCAACAGAGCTTCAGCATCGCCCTTTGTGTCCAGATTTTCGGAGACCCCTTCACTCAGTTCTTCCAAGGCACTAACAACGTGAGTCAAGTTCTTCTTAAGACTAGAAACAGCATCATACTTAGCACTCCACCGCGTATCAGAGACTCGCTTGACAGTGATTTTGGAATGTTTTGTTAAGACATCCCAACGATGAGTAGAGGAAGAAAAGTAGACGAAAATTCGTTCAATTGTTCCAAAGAAAGTTACAGCATTAGGACTCAGTCCCGCGGCATGAACTCCAGCCAAGTTCAGCGAGTGGTTATTGCAAGGAATGAAAACAGCGTGTTTGCTAACATCAAGAATTCTGCGTTGAACTCCAAGATGAATACCTGCCATCGTAGCAGCATTGTCATACCCTTGACCATAACAATTCTGGATATCCAGCCCATCCTCACGGAGCTTAGTGACAATGAGATCAGTAACTGCCTCAGCAGTCTTCCCCTCTAATTTAATAAAATCAACGAAGGATTCCTTCACCTCTACATTACCATCTTTAATCGACACATAGCGAATTACCTGAGACATCTGAGCAATATGCGATATATCTGGTGTACTATCGAAAATTATTGCAAAGTACTTTGCACTAGACACATTATCAATTATACATTTTCGAACATTACAGCCGATTAGTGTGATGAACTCATTTTGAATGTTAGGTGACAAATACGTAGTGGATATCTTGTCAGTCATTTTTGTAAGATGTTCCCTAATTACTGGGTCATATTTGCCCATTAGTTTTATTAACTCCAAAAAGTTTCCAGAATTGCCAGTTAGCCCAGCTTCTTCATTTAAGTTCTCTCGGTGCCCTCGGAATGCAAGATCTTGTTTTGCCAAGAACATGATGCAGTCATAAATTCGTCTCAGTATTTCTTTCCACTTAGCAGTAGCATGTTTTATTTGCAACTGATGTGCATTATCTATTGTAGCATTCAACTGAAGGCGCATAGACAACTCTTTCCATTGTTCAAAGCATCGGGTATGATATAGACTGTTTTCATGTTCAGGTACTCTTGGATTCAGTTTCCTCCAGGCAAAAAATCCTTCTTCTTTTCCAAATGCACTGGAGATGTTGTTGAAGAGACGACAGCAAAAGCAATGCAAGCTACATTTTGAAGGTGAGAAGATTAGCCATGACCTTTCAATTTTTTCGCCATTTTCCAAAGTTTTGAAATACCAAACTTTTGACATTGACCTATTGTTTGAATCAGCTGGAAAGGGTCCATTCATGTTTTTCAAATGTGATGGTCCACGTTTAATGAGTTCGATTCTCAAATTGTCCGTCATTGGAACGGGCCAGTTGCCAGAATCGTTAAACAGACTCTGTGGGTGATGGGTGGGTGGGTGACTTTGTGATGTAGATGAGGGTTGATCCTGATTATTTGGGGGTTCACTTGAAGTTGCCGCTTGAACATCTATCTCTAAAGATATATCACATTGCGGTTGATCTCCTTGCTTCCCAGAAGGCACTGAAGGTGTGTCTGAGAATCCCATTAACTGATGAAATCGCTTAGCAGCACGCTTGCCTTCCTCCTCTTTTTTTTCGCGAAGATTCTTGTATGCAGCACCACTCAGTCTCTGTCGTTTGCTCATGTTCGCTAATTCAGTAGGGTATCTGCAAAATAAAACAACCATTAATTATTAACATCATCAAAGCTCAAAGAATGCAAAGCCTAACCTAAATAATATAGGGAAAGTCTGAAAAATAGGGCTGGCAACCTTTCCGATGTGAAAATTTAACGCAACTATTTGTGGAAATAGTGGCATTGAGGTGGCATATATAGCATTTAATGATGATTTTTCATCAAAACCATGGATATTTTGTACACAAATAACGCGCGACAATGATGAGATATAATTTTTTGGAGGGTTGCATTTTAAAACATAAAAACCCAAAATTTTGCATACTGCGCCCGCCTGACAGTAATTTGTCCAATGTGATGCTTTGAAGTTCAATTCTGTTACTCTAAATTCTCTGATTTTCCTAGTATTGGCTTCCTTACACTTTCTTGACTGTATTATTCGATCGATTGCAACTTTGCGCAGCTTTTGCTCACTCTCTGACAGCATTGATAGAAGAATATTTTCTGAGTGAGCAAAATAGGCATTCCGTGATATATAAGGTTGGACAACTTTTTGTATATCTTGGGGTAACAGGTTGAACCTTTTTATCGCATCAAAGATATGTTTGGGTCCATCAGGCAGATACGGTTTAAATTTTATATTGAACCACTTAGGACCATAGTTTGTAACTATGAACAGAACAAGGCTACGTAACTCTCTGGAGGGATTCTTTTGGGAGACATAATAACGACATAGTCTGTTAGCTAGAGTTAACCATCTAGAGTTGTTAAGGGAACCAGGCTTGAGTTTCTCTAGGCTTCCGTCAACATATCCTTCTCTTATGACCCCAATTATTCTGAATATGTATTGTTGATCATTACTTAAATCTTCTATAAGCTCATCTGTGAGAACTGGGATGCTATCCACCCCATCCGTAATTGGGGAGAACTTTACCACAGGCATCTCATGGCAAGTCTTAAGAACATTACCAATAGATGCACTGAATGATCTTGGCCCAGTTGTTTTTCCGTCGTATCGTTCAAACAGATGCCTTAAGGGAAGTTCATTTGTATGTAACATACAAATGCTCCATTGCAATGGTCGGTTCAGCTTCCGCTCGATGAAATGGATTATGCCACCTTTAGACCCAGTGTTGACATTCGTACTGTCGCACCCTATCACCTGGAGATTCTGGTCTAGTGTCACTTCATTCAAGTAAGCGAACAACGATTCAGATACATCACTTGCTTTTCCAGATTTAGGGCTCAAATGGTTAAAGTATTCTCCACCAGGCTCACTCAATAGTACATAATGTTCTTCAACAATTATATCCTGGTACCATTTACCATCTTTATTTGTCTTTACCAACGTCTTGTCTTTTCTCCCATCAAAATATAAAGCTTTAACATCACCATAACTTTGTGCAGCTTCAACTTGTAATGTTCTTCTCAATTTCTGTCTCTCTCTTCTCACCTTACTTCGATCAATAAAAAATTCACTGTCTTTTTCGGTAATGATACCCAAATCCACCAAAGTAGCTGAAGCAATGGCCGATGCAGCCCTATCTGAAACACCAAATCTGTCGGCTTCCATGGCGAGATTGAGTAAAGGGGCTCTCATTTGAATGTTGGAGCATTCATATTCAGACTCAGTTGTTGAACTTTCTTCGGTACTAGAGAGATCAGTATTAGTATCAGGTGAAAGCACATCATCAATGACTACCTTTTCGAATTCTTCATGCATGATTATTTTCCTTCGCTTACTTCCTTGTTGCTCCTTTAACTTTCTTGCATTTCTTTTTGCTATAGATCTTGAAAGGGTAATATCCACACCTCCAATCACCATATTTCGCGTAGTCCTCTGATCCTCAAGGAATTCCAATTCTTCTTTGGGTATTCTTGATTCTTTTGGACAAACACAAATAATATGTTTTTCTTTACATCCACTTTTTCGGTAACCAAAATCTTGGTGCGGAACGAAGTTGCATTTACAGGCACAAATGTCAAAGAGTTCTACCAATGATTTTTTGAACAATTCAATAAGCTTCGCACTGCTTTTGGATCGAGTTGCGTAACCTTGTCGGTAAAGCGTTTCAGCTTGGTAATTATGGATTTTTTACTCATTGAGGGTAGTGATGAACGTTTCCACACTTCGACCAATGCTTCTGCTATCGTTTCGAGAATATCATTATTTGTCAATTTTGCAGATGAGCCTTCCTTCAGTAGAAGAAAACATCTCCCAACCTGCATATTAGAGGGTAAGACATTATGTGGCAATTCACTTGGAATTCCGAACAGAAAATGTTGCTTCACCGACTGTTTAGTTAGTAGGGATTTTGCCATATTTAGATCTGAGGTTAAATTTCTACAGAAATATCACATTATGAAAATCTGAAAAAATACAAACCACGGAATTAGTTAAAACAAATTATATATAAACTCTAAAACTAAAATGTAAACATATTTTACTCAATAGTCTTTGTAGCCACCCATGCTACAATATGCAGCATGCGGCTCCTACTCCCATCCCTTATCAGCCATATGCAAGATGTCATTGACCTCGAGTGAGACTGATGTTTAGATAAGCGTCTGTGTGTTCTTAAGTACAGTAGTTGGTGATTAGTAAGTATTGCTTGTGTTGTGTGAATATATTTACTCGTTATCATAGTTATAACCAAATAACGCACAATATAACGCGATATCTTCTCTCAAAAACCGATAGATATTATACTACGGGTCTTTCAAAATATGACTTTCCGCCATTTTATTTTCGGCAAAAATGCGACGGGTGGAGGGTCCTAAAAAGAAAATATTATCTTTTTAGAACTTCTAGAGGATCAGTACACCAAATCATGAGTGAGGCAAAACGGTTTAATATTTTCACTCCACCCTAATACACACACACACACTGTGTATATATATATATATATATTAGTAGAACCATGATGCGCCAGAATTGCCTCTTCTGCACGCATAAATTCCTTGTACGCGTCCAGAAGCGAAGTGTTTTAAGATAAAAATAGCTATCTACAAAGATAAAAAGTGTAGGCGTCCCGTGGCGACACTCTGATCAGAAAATATTACTTTGTAGGCCTAGCGCCTTCTCCAGATGTCCCCATTTCGTAACTCCAGTTTAAAACAAACTATGATATTTATTTCAGAAAGTGTTAATTTGTATCATCTGAGTGACTGCTTGTTATAAACACGGTTTGAACCGAATTGCCACTTGTGTAAAATGAAGGCAACGGGTCAGACTTTTAAAAGAAAAATTCTACCATTCTTAGATAAAATAAATGTATTGTGTTTGTATAGGGACGTTCTCAAACCAGTTTTATCACCACTATACCAGCAATAACCAAAAACAATCGTCTTTATATTTCACACCTCTGAGCAAAAGTTCTGAATTATGATCCCTCAAGCTTTACACTTTTAAGAGCATATTTGTACGGAGGCGATTATATATACATATAAAAGAAGGACCGAAAGAGATAATTTTATTTGACCAAGGTAGGATCACTATCGGGACAGAGCCAAAATTTCTCGTAGTAATATAATCTCTAAAACGATATTAAGTGGTTCCATGAAAACCATCGTTAATCGAAATTAAAGTTAATCGAAATTAAAGTTAATCGAATATAAGAAATACATGTTAAAGGCTTAATCCATTCCAAGACGATCCGAAGTTGATTTTATTCACCCTAAAAACATAGTTTATAATATTTAAACACGCAATTTTAATAAATAAACGTTATAAGAACATATTAAAGCATTAATATTAATAGAAACATGGATAAATAATGAATAAATAGAGCATAAAAAGATGCATAAATAGAGCATAAAATAAAAATTCTTACCTTAGGCTAAGAAGATGGATGGCTTAAGCTGTTTCCACAAGCAACGCACATCAAACACTGAAAAGCAAGCCAGCTGAGTTCTAAACGCTCATAAAAGGGCGTCGCTGATTGGCTGAGGCCTGCCGAGTCCACTTAGGAATGTTCCGATTGGTCGAAATTTCCGGCCGCGTGATATCATAAACATATCGTTAATAGAAACACTGGGACTCCCTACGAGGCGGATCATTAATCGAAATATTGTTAATCGATGGCACTGTAAACCGAGTAGGGTTGCCAAGTCAACAGATCTTGAATAAAGGACACTTGCACGCTACCGTATATTCCATTGCTTATCATGACAAAAATTTACTTGTGCAATATTTTTTACAATTTCTTTATTATATTCATAGATAAAATATGTCTAGAAAGTCGTACACTTGTAAAATCACACTACTGTATTGAAATGAAACATTTTTAAATTTCTTTATTATATTTTGTGAATTAAAGACAGGAAAATATTTACAAATCATTATAATGAATGAAGCCTTTATTTATTTATAAAATTGTACTTATCTTGACTTCGACCAGCCTTCAGTAAAGCTGTATAATTTTTTATTTTGCCAGCAAAATCGGCACAATTGTCTTTTAAATTGAAATAAATCAAAAGTTCACTTTTTATTAATTCTACTGAACATCTGTTTCTGTCATCTCGCCACTTAGCATTCATTACACTGAAAATTCTTTCGCAATATGCTGATGTTCCAGGCACCGACAAAGCATAGGACACCACTTTGAAAATATTTATACATTTAAAACCATTGCTTTTTAAGATGAGGTGCCATTTACCTGCCGTACTTAAGCAGTTCTTAAAACTTTCAGTGTTGGAAATAGCTTCAACGTTGGTTTGGAGAATAGAAAGCTCATCAAACAAATCATCCATGTTCAAACCCAGTTTATCAATCATTTTAAAATTCTCCACTACTTCTACAGTATAAAAGCTTCATATTTTGGGCATGCATTTTGAGAGTCAATTACTGAATTAAAGGACATATGGCGTCCTTTCCGAGTTTATCAAAGGACAAGGACACATGAGCTGAAATAAAGAACTGTCCTTTGAAATAAAGGACACTTGGCAACCATAAAACCGAGGGACCACTGTATCTACAAATTTGAAAGCTATCAATACATTTACAACTATGGAAAACCCTGTTGGTCATATTATTTCAAAATATATTTCTCAACTAACTTTTATGAATTGATAAGAGGATGTAAATCTTTTTCTTATGCGGTGGTCAAATGTTTGTTTATGCGCAGCAGTACCATTAACCAATGTACACAAACTGAGATGGTAAATATATATAGTAGGCCTAGTATTAGCCGGTTTGAGGTGATACTAATTAATTTAGTGCTAATGATTAATTGATGGAATGACTGATTAATTATATTAATGACAAGGCTGGGTCAACAATTTATGATGTCCTACGGTATCACCGGTTTGATGTGACTAATGAGGTAGGCTTACTATAATTACTTTCTGGAATGCCACGAATTGATTCGAGGTCACCAGCTTGGATTACACCCAAGCAAATAATATTAATAAGGTTAGAAAAATTACCTTGTGGTTTTGTGTTTAATTAAGAAAATAAATTAGTTATTTGTTCACAGTGATTAACAAATGCAATGAAGGTATTTACGGTGATTAACAATTATGTAACGGCATTTATAGTATGCTAAATATGACTGAGGATTAGCAAATAAGGAAATGGTTATACAGATTAATTGTTAAGTAATACACTCATTTATGATAGGCTAATGGTATGCAAAATGGAACATAGCATGAAATATGAAGCCTATTGGTAACAGTAATTATGTACGTACGTTGGGTGCACTGAATGGATTACGTAATACACTGATTTAGGTAGGCTAGAGTTACGTATAAATGGAACATGGGATAAGTGATGCAACCTAATGATAATAGAAATTATGTACGTACGTTTTGGTACACTGAATGGATTTAGGCCGCCTAGAATGAAATACCTAAAAGAACATGTAAACAGTAGGATGCATGACAACTAAATTGTACGATAATCACAATAACAGGGTGATACAAAATTACGTTATTTGATACAACACTAGAAATAGGCCTACTGCAGTCTTAACGGGAAAGTTAGTTTGAACGGTATTGAAAGCACTTTTAGGTATAGCCTAATCACGCCGCTGCGGTAACGCTCTGTAGGCTTAGCGAGCATTGCTTAAGAACGAGGCACAGAGAGCTTACCGCCAATGTTGAAAATACCTCTTGAGATGAAGAGATGCTTGAAGGTTGACCTTGTAGAACGTAGGCCCGAGGTGAAGTTGACCGTCCTGTATTTCGCACGTCGAAGATGACTGGAGACCGGTAGCGCGCCTATTGAAGATTGTTGAACGGGCGCCGGTCGACTTGAGGTGAAGGATGAGTTAAACCAGAGTCAGAAAGATGTCGCCTCAAGTGTTGATTCGCTTCGTGTAGTGTTGAGACGTTGCTTGAGGGACTGAGGCCGGCTGAAGTCGAACGGCGCTGGGTTTCGAAGGATTGCTTCTGCAGGCGGTCTGTAGAAGGCCTTACTTGATGATAGACCAGAACCTTGAAGGAACAGGAGGCCGCTCCCCGGCGAAGGCCGTAGAGTTGGGTGGCTTGACGAGTGTTGCTGCTGACGGAGGCTGAACAAGACGAGAAGTGATAACTGCTGAGATACAAAGTGAATGAGGGAGAGTTTCATTGAACTCTCGCTTTTATAGGCTCTTAGGATGCCGAGTTTCGCGGGTCTTTCTGAGACGCCTACCAGCATCCTGTTGTTTCTCTGTCCTTGACAAAACCACGTGTGTTCTTCGATTCTTGATTATTCCAAGATGTTTGAGAAATGGCGGTAAAAGGAATTCCTTTGGCTGTTCTTTGTCTGTTTCTTTGTCTGTTCACTACATATATATATAAATATATATATAAGCGAACATAACATCGATAACTTTCGTTTATTTTTCTGACGCTTGATTACCATCTATACGTGTTAATTTCTTAAGCCTTTCCATATTTATTTATTTCCAGGTGTAGTGTTTTATTTATTAAAGGGCCGATTTGGCCGATATATTAAGAGTGCAACAGGGAAATGAGTATCTGTCCAGCTTTTCCAGCTGACTTTTCACTGACACAACTGACACTGATTGACGAAATAACTTCCGGTTGGAGTTTATGTTTATTAAACTAACTAAATTATTTAAAGATTTCAAGCCTTTAGGGCAAGGACGAACGTTAATATATAAACAGCACCGAGAGAGATATTCTGATAATTTGTGATTAACACTAAACTGACAAGCCCCAAAAACCTGTGATCCTGACTGAACAAAATCTAGAATTCAACTCCCCGTATGTAGGATCTTACGGCACCCTTGTAGAGGGTTTTCCCCCAAGGGCAGCTCTTATCCCCCATTTCCAGCAGAAACACCCACAAAAAATATAAAAACCGTTACATTCTCTGATAAGTTACATTCAACAGACATCTTAAATTTATCTTTCCAAAACGATTATATAAAAAACGCTAAATTAACAATGTTCATTACAAACATTTCTCTCGGTGCCATTTACTACATTTATTAAAAATCATTACACCCAAGCGTAAGTCTGCGCCACATTTTCTCGGCCTGGTAATGGCATTTCAAGGACACAGTTGTACTAAGTGTAGCTTGATAGTAATTTAGAAATCTCCCTGACCCGTCGTTTCTACCAGAGCGTTCGTTTATACACTTTAATCAAATAAAAAAATCTGAGTGAATTGACATTCAATTTTGCTCTCTCTCTCTCTCTCTCTCTCTCTCTCTCTCTCTCTCTGTTGCTCTTTGTTTCTCTCTCTTTATACGCAACAATTAGTATAAAAATGCTCTCTCTCTCTCTCTCTCTCTTGCTCTTTGTTTCTCTCTCTTTATACGCAACAATTAATATAAAAATGCTCTCTCTCTCTCTCTCTCTCTCTCTCTCTCTCTCTCTCTCTCTCTCTCAGAACATGGAATGATTTCATCAAACGACTGAATTGCAATTCAACAATAGATTCAATTCAGCAAAAGCAAATTGACGAAAATACCAAGCATTGGAGGAACGTTCTAGAACGTCTTTTTTCAATAATAAAATTACACGGTTCTCAAAATATTGCATTACGAGGAAATTCAGATTAATTATACAAAGACGACAATGGAAATTTTTTGAAAATCGTGGAGCTATTTGCAATGTTTGATCTAGTAATGAAAGAACACGTAAGAAGAATTACAAATAAAGAAATTTACCAGCACTACTTGGGAAAAAACACAAAATGAAATGATTCAACTATTGAGTAAAGCCGTTGAAGAGAAAATTGTAAAACAATTGAAAGCTAGCAAATATTATTCTCTAATTGTCGATTGTACTCCAGACCTCTCACACACTGAACAGATGACATTGATAGTACGTTTTGTTTCTATTGTGCCTACCCCAGATAAAGATGAAAATCATGTGAAAATCTGTGAGCATTTTTTGGGATTCGTCGATATCGACAATAGTACTGGCGCTGGAATGATAAAGAAAATTCTAGAAATTTTACAAGGAAATGAAATATCGTTGTCTGATTTAAGAGGACAAGGATATGACAATGGATCCAATATGCGAGACAAAGGGTGCAAAGCCGAATTTTAACATTATATTCACGAGCGTTTTTCGTTCCTTGTTCCTCACATACATTAAATTTGGTGGTCAACGATTCAGCCAGATGTTGCATAGAAGCTGTCACTTTTTTCGATATTGTACAACACCTTTACGTTTTCTTCTCGTCGTCTACGCAACGATGGGATATACTTAGACAAAATGTAAAAGGCTTGATATTTAAGGGACTTAGCGAAACCAGATGGGCCAGTCGCACAGATGCGTTGAGACCGATGAGACATCAACTTAAGGAAATTATACAGGCATTAAACAGTTTTTGGGACGAACAAATTAATGTGACATCAATAACAGCTGCAAGAAACAGATCGGAGGCGAGAGCTCTATTACAAAAAATTGGAAGTTTCAAATTTATCTGCTGCCTGATTGTTTGGTACGACATTTTGAGCCAAATAACATCACAAGCAAAGCCTTTCAAGAGGTCAATTTGAATACGTCGCAAGCCGTATCCCTGCTTTCAAAATCGATCGAACACCTTAAAAATTACAGAACAGATGATAAATTTAAATGCGTTCTAGACGATGCAAAAAAGTTGGCAATCGAATTGGAAATTGAATCTGAATTTGAGCAAACAAGAATTCGTCGCCGAAAAATAATGTTTGATTATGAACACAAAGACGAAGTTGGAACGACAGAGAAGGAAAATTTTAGTATCAACTTTCTCAACAACATTTTAGACAACGCAATCCAGTCATTGAAAGACAGGTTTGAGTTGATCGTAAAGCATAATGATCAATTCCAATCTCTATACAATTTGAATAATGCCACAGAAATGAGTGACAACGAGCTGCGTAAGAATTGTATGGATTTAGAAATTCTGCTTACAGATGGTGATCAAAAAGACATCTTCGGCAGAGATTTATACGAAGAATTAAAATATTTGTGAAACCATTTCGAAGACAGTTATTCTCCAACGAAAATCTTGCAATTCATTTGCTCAAAAAATTTGACGGCATCATTACCAAATCTTTTTGTGGCGCTGAGAATTCTTGTAATATTGCCAGTATTAGTGGCCAGCGCAGAACGGAGCTTTTCAAAGATAAAATTAATCAAAACTTATCTCCGTTCCACGATGAAGCAAGATCAGTTGGATGGGTTGGCAACCTTAGCAACTGAACATGCCATCGCGAAGGATTTAGATCTGGATGAAATAATCCAAAGATTTGCAGCTGCTAAGGCCCGAAAAATTAATCTTTGAAGCCGAAATTTTAACGAATATGTATATTATTAATGCTACTTGGTTAATGGTTATTGAATTCAAATTAATAAAATATATTTTTTATTTTAAGATTTTAATAAAATGTACTGAATGAAATACACAATAAAATTACATAAAAAAATTTATGTTATTTTTTAACTAAAAAACTTTTATATAAAAAATGGGATGGGGGGCGCGAGCCAAAGCAAAATTGGCCGGCCCTGCCCAAGCTGATAACTCCGGCTCCAAGCTATAGACACAAATAGGCCATTTTCGAACGACTTAAATACCATCTACACAGACAAGACACGGATTCAAGATACAAAAATTATCATCGTATTCCTAAATACCTGCAAAACTTTATGCTTTATTACAAAGCTGTTTCCCGATCTATTTTCGCTTCGAATGGAGAGTAAAAATTTTTTTAATCAGTTGTCGTGTATCGGTATTTTTTTTTTAATGAAGATAATAATGTCTAATAAGAATTGAATGTTTTGTTTATAAGAATTTAATACTGTTTTGTTTGAAATTAAAAATGTAAAATACTAATTGGCAACATCTGAAATGTGCCGACGCAAAATGCCCAAAAACGGCAGTCGTCGGGGAGCACCGACAATTTAGCGCAGGACAATTCAGCGCCGACAATTCAGCGCAAAGACAATTCAGCGCAAGACAATTCAGCGCCGACAATTCAGCGCAAGTCAGTACAGTTAAAAGTTTAGTTAAAAATAATAAAAATAAATCGCAATAAATAAAAAAGAGAAAAATTTGTATATTTATATATATGCTAAATTGGGTCTGTATCGAAGGAGTGACATTTCAAAGGAGTGACATAACAAAGGAGTGACATATATACCGTAACGAAGGAGTGACATAACGAAGGAGTGACAAATCGGAGATAAAATTCAAAGGAGTATAATTATTAAAATTTTATTTAAAAAAACAAAATTTGTTAGAATTGTTAAAATTAAGATTTTATTTCAAAAACTAGAAACCTAACCTAACCTAACCTAACCTAACCTAACAGTTGCAAGCCTCTCTTCCCTCTGGATTTGTTCTTTCTTCTTCTTTGCTGGTATTTTCGCGCTGAATTGTCTTGCGCTGAATTGTCTTGCGCTGAATTGTCTTTGCGCTGAATTGTCTTGCGCTGAATTGTCGGCGCTGAATTGTCGGCGCTGAATTGTCCTGCGCTGAATTGTCGGGTCACGGTCGTGGGATGGGCGTCCTTGTTAGGTGTTCGTTATTAATATGATAGTGTGAATTTAGAATAGTTAATTGTCTCTCTCCGCGATTAAAGAAAGGTTAATGATAGTTCGTACTCGTTTTACCCCGTTTGTTCAATTGTTTCAGCATAAATAAAAAGTCAGTAAATAGTAAATAATAGTGTGTAATTATCCCGGTTCTTTCATTGTACGAAATTTTAATGGCGCTCACCGGCCACCGGCCACCCACGGCACGTGTTTATAAAATACATTGAAGCGAGTGTAAAGAGAAGAAAGAGAAATAATAAAGATAAAATAATAAAACAAAGTAAATAACGAATGTTTAATAAGGAGTGTACACTACACAGTACAGAAGTGCCCGTACATACAATTGCAACGACAGACAGTCGCGTCTTTACAAGTAATCTTTGGCGGCACTCTGTTATCAATAACAAAAAACCATTTTTGTATTTCGCAAAATTTCACCTCTGATAAAAATGTATATCTGTTCAAATGTTGATAATAGATTTTTACGCTGCCAGATCTCTTCGTACAAGTTTTGTAAAGTTTGATCGGCTGATTAATGTATAAATTCCATATATATAAATAATAATAATAATAATAATAATAATAAATTATTTTATTAATGACACTAATAATGAAATTCCTCTGGGAAGGATGGACGGAACAACAAAAAATCATCTTTGTATTTCGTAAATTTTCACTTCTGATAAAGATGTGCGGTTGTTCAAATATTGGTATCACTTCTTTATGCTATCAGGTCTCTTCGTACAAGTTCTGACCGAATGACGCAAATTCTTGTTGTAATTGTGAGATTAAAAAACATGTCAATAAAAAATCACGCTATATGTATAAAAGAAAATCATATGACTTAACCTAACCAACCGTCAAGGGCGTATAGTTAATTTAACCGTACAGCTAATCGTACCGTTAATCTAACCGTAAGGAGACGGTTGCATGAAGCAGGATATCACCACCGTACTCCTGCCAAAAAAGAGAAGATCGAGGAACGACATCGTCAGGCCAGGCTCTCGTTTGCTCGCCAGCATATGAATGATGATCTCGCATACTGGAGCAGAGTTATCTTCTCTGACGAGAAGATGTTTGCGTCTACAACTCACGGCCGTCTTCGGTGTTGGCGACAGGACAACACGAGATATGCCCGCCAAAATATTTACGAAGGGGCACGGAGTGGGCACGTGACGGCGAATGTGTTGGGATGGATGCACCTGCAAGGAGTAGGAGAGCTGACTGAGATCCACGGGAAGTTTACGGCAGATCAATATATAGAGATCATGGAGGAGGTGATGCTGCCTTCTGTACGCGCGTATGCCTTGCCCTATCCTGAGCAGATTATCTTTATGCAGGTATGTTGTATTTGTGTGTTATAGAATATCATACTATTACTAGAGTAAGATTTATGTATTACACGCATTTGTATGTCCGGTTTCCACATTTACATGGGACGAATAATGGTCATAAAATTGTCCATTAACTCTTTCAGTACTATGATAACATTTTAGGATTTTATTCTGGATAACTGCAGACTGTATTATTTGTATAACGGCACACAATTACATTTAGCTGAGAGAAACCTCTAATACATAGGGGTTAAAACCTATCCCGAATAGTGGGTTACTGATGAAGCGTATGGATGAGATATAATTCTACTTTTAATATTTAAAATCCATTTGCAGGACAACTCTCCCATCCACACCGCCAGGATTGTTAGAAGGTGGTTCGAGGAGCAGCAAAATCTAGAACTACTGAACTGGCCTAGTAAGGGGTGTGGCCTCAACCCCATTGAGAACGTGTGGTGGAATGTGATGAACTCGTGGGAGCCTGGGCAGGAGCGGACCAGCCGCCAGCTGCTGGATCACATTATGGCTGAGTGGGAGATGTTCCGAAGGAACCATATTGCATCTATGCCACACATATTACAAGATGTAATAGTCAATAATGGGGGATGGACCAAATACTAACTATGAATCGGGTATAGCTGTAATTAAATCATTATCTCTCCACATTGATACTACAATCTTGAAAACACTATTAATATAATAGGCATCAGCCACAAACCTGTGGTGATATCCTGCTTCATGCAACCGTCACCTTACGGTTTCCACTGACACGCCCATACGTAGTCTCGCCTGGACGGCGACAGCAAGTAACGATGTCAACAGCACGGTTTGGGCCATCAACATCATTTCACAAACATTAGTATAATATTGTATGAATTTATAAACAAAAAAAAAACAAACAAAACATCTTTATTGCGGATCATTCACAATTCATAGCCACTTAACCTAACATACAAGTACATACAAGATTGTACAATCTTACATATTATACACTGAACTTAATACAAAAATAAGGCCAACATAGCCACTTAACCTAGCATACTGGCATACTGTTTGATTAATTATCTGACAATTTTATGTATATTGTTATTACATGAGACATCATTAACTGAAAAAGATCATTTGCATATGTAGGAGAAAATAATTGTAGCTTAATGAAAAAATCCGAGAAATTATGAAAATAAAAAAGTTTAATAAAAATGCTGATGAATTATGGGAAGCTGAGTTCGGATATGATTTTATGGAAACTATATTTTAAATTATTAATTATACAACAAACAAAACATCTTTGTTGCGGATCATTCACAATCCATAGCCACTTAACCTACATACAAGTACAATCTTACGTATTATACACTGAACGTAATACAAAAATAAGGCCAACATAGCCACTTAATCTAACATACAAATACAAAAATAAGGCCAGCATAGCCATTTAACCCAACATACAAATACAATCTTATTATAATACAATTTAATATGCATATATATTCTTTGCTACATTACAAAAATAAGGTATAGTAAACCAGCAGTTGTTTGAACCAAGACTGCCATACAGGTGAGAGGTACACAGTATCAGAAGACAGATATATAAATATGTTTATGCTAGTATAACCGTGGATTATTCTTATGTGATTTTGATAATCAGTTACTGTTATTCAGATCGAAACTGTTAACAAGTTCTTTGTGTAACAATCGATAAGCCATTTCCCACTAACTCTCTCTGCCCCTCTACTTCGCTCTCTCTCACACTGTCTCAATCTTTTTCTCGCTCAATATCAATACATATATATATAATCGTGTAGATTCGTAAGTTAGTAAAGGTTTAAGGCTGCCCATGGACTCTATAAACAGCTTTATTAGTATTGTTACATAATGATTTAATATACGCGAGACTGGTGGGTGGGGAAAGGGAATGAGGGAGTGTGGACTGTGGAGGATGGTTGTGTAATGTCTATTTCTGGTTCAAATTCACTAGTATATAAAAAGTTGTAGTGTGGTATCTGTTCATATAGACTTGCAGTAATCATAATGGAACCTTATTATTGTATAAGACTAGTAAACATGGATTTCAACGCTGTTCACGATCATTTTAATCGTTTATCTTTATGAACACAGACATTACATTATAATTAGGGGCCGTTCAAAAATTATGTAACGCTATTTTTGCTAAAACTTGACACCCCAGATCCCCCAGGAACGTTCTCTAACGCTAGACCAGGCACTCCCTAAGATGTTATGTAACACTTCCCCCACCCCACATCCCACACGTTACGGAACGTTACAGGGTGGGTGGGAGTGTCAGGTTTTAGCAAAAATAGCGTCACGTAATTTTTGAACGGCGCCTTACCTGTATGTCAATGTTATATGTTGTTGGGATAGGTTGTCCCCCCTCCACCCCACGTTTCCCCAGTTGGGGTACCTTGACTATCGCTGCGGCGTTACCACATGTACGGAGTCGCCTGTGAGGCGAGGACCATTACATATGCGGGCAACTGTACATTTTCATCAATTTCAGAGCGTCCTATATAATACTCTTATTATTCATCTTTTAATTTAGCGAATTTTAACAAATTCAGACTAGCCCTATATACTTTTACTACTTTCCCATAAGTTAACCTCATATTTTCTTCTACTTTAGGGCAGTATATGTATTGTCATAATTTTGTATTACTAATAAACTTTGCTTTGTTTGCAAAGACTTTTGTGTATTTTATAATTTTTTCTGGTTTAAAAGTCTTACACCCATTTAACTCAATGTATTTAGCAATAACATCGTACATATCTAACTACACAATATTAGATCAATTGTGCCTTAAACTTAACTTAAAACAAAGAATTAACGGATAATTGCTGGTTAAGATGGAACGACGTCGAGTATAACCATCTTTTATGAGAACTGCCGGGTGACTGAAAAAGTCTGCTGGTAGAAATGAGTCATGCAGTGAGACATTCTTTCCACGTGACCTCCCCGCGGCCCACCGGTTGAGAAACCCTGCTCTACAGCACCTTTTATCTCTCGGAAAGTAATGAAAAAATTATATTGTTCTTGTTTCCTCTAATCTGTATGTTATTACAGCCATAAAAACACACAATACGTGACAAATTCTGGCCCTAATTTGAAATAGGCCTGTAGTTATCGCTAGATAGAATGTCCCTATATTTATTTTTGACATGGGGTGTGATATAGTATACTTTTCTAAATTCTGCAGGAATATAACTGTGAGCAAGCATGGCTGAGAACACTAATGAGATACGAAGATTCATCACATTATTCCATATTTTAAATGTTCGTTCGACAAGTCCTCTATACCTAGGGAGGAACCTGTATTTAGTTCTTTAATCAGACTCTTAATTTCAGGCACTGAAGCAGTGCATTTTTTAACCTAGTGACTGGGCAACATAAATGTCGCCCAGGCAAAGAAATTGTTCGCCTAGTGAATGACATTTTGAGGTACTGGGCGACAAGGATTTTTTAACTTTTGTTACCGAAAGGCCTAATTGTGTGCCCTTACACCCAAAGTTGCGCCCCTATAAAATTTATAAATGATATTGGCACCCCCTTCAATGTAAGTATAATTAAAATATAATATATAAGTAAAATTTTATATTGGCTAGTAATATAAAGATATTTACTGTTGTCCGGATTCCCTTGCCACCCCCACTTGGTCGCCCAGTAAAATTAGCTTAAAAAATACATCACACTGAAGTCCTCATATTTTCAGTGATCCCTCCTCATGACGTTCCATTGCAACCTACATTAGGATTAACTCTCCCCATGCTGTTTGATATATATATATATATATTATACAGGGCCGTTTCTAGCCATTAGGGGCCCCTAAGCAGTATACCCATTTGAGGCCCCACCCCTCCATCCACCAACTCACGCCTTACTACATCGCCTCAGCACACACATACAAAAAATGGCTGTGTTAATAAAAAACAATTATGAAACAATTTTAATGAAACATTTATGTCCAAAACAACAAATATGTACTTTCAGAAGACAAACAGAAAAAATACTCTTCATGATATTCCTGAAAATTAGCTTATACATTATTTAGAATAAATGACACAGAACTACGTATAAAAAAATAATGCAATTATCAACTACCAAACAATTACTAACTCTACGATACAATCGTGTAATAGCTAACAGTTATACAGAACAGTTTGTATCTTCAAAATTTTTGCCTCCTAGATTTTTTCTGGGCGAAATCATCAATAACATCATCATATGATATCTCCCTGCCAACGTCCTGGTTGATGCTTATGATGTCAAGGCCACTGAGGCGATCCTGCCCCATTGATGATCTGAGGTAGTTCTTGATTAGCTTCATCTTAGAGAAGCTCCTCTCGGCTGACGCTACTGTCACAGGTAGAGTGCAGGCAATTCTTAGTGCAACCCAGAGATTGGGGTATAGTTCCTCCAGTTGCTTCTGATGAATGAAGGAGAGAAGCTCCAATGCAGTCATGTTGTGTGAAGGTAAAGTCGGCAAGTTCTTAATTTCGAGGGCCAGTTCTCTTCCATCAATGTCAGAGTCAGCTCCAGAGCTCAGTATCTTAGAGAGCTTTTCATTTCACACTTGCAGGACAAGTCTTCCTTGTTCATTGTGGTGAAGTTTAGGAAAACCCCAAATATGTCCCTCACATCATGTAATGTTTTGAATCTCTCATTTATTGACCCGATGGCACATTCCACCACCACATTGAAAAATTTGACTTCCAGCCTCTTTAAGGCTTCTGTAAATGGTTCGTCAGGAGCTTCGTAAGCAAAGTGCTTTTTTGTGGATCTGAGCCTCTTCTCCTTCAGCACAGCCTCCACATTCATTTCCTCACATATGTCCCTAGCTACGACTTGTGCTGCAACAAAACCTGTGTTTCTGTAGCTGGTGAGTGAATCTTTTGTTTTTGTGAGGAAGTTGACTGCCACATCAAACTGCATTGTAGGTAGGCTGACCATATTTCCTTGAGACAAAAACGGGACATTGGGATGGCAAAAAAGGGACGGGGGTTATGTAATATTCTGTATTCATGAAAAAGTAAGTACATAAACCGGGACAAAATTGACAGTTTTATTAAAACGACGGGACGGCCAGGAAATATAAAACAAACGGTACTGTCCCGTTCAAAACGGTACGTATGGTCAGCCTAATTGTAGGAGACTGCAGAAGTTTGCTCACAAGGTTAACTGCATGAAGAATGTCATACCATACTACTGTGCAAATCTGAAAGCGATAAGACCCTACCTCCTCTGCAAGTGCTTGTGCTTCAGTCCTGGCTATGGCATCTGTGGCATTGTTTCTGACTTCCAACAGGGCCTCTCTGATGTTGGTGGCTCTGGTATCGCACAGCCTCAATGCTCTTAAGCCGGCTCTCCCACCTGGTTTCACTCCAAGACTTGAGTGTTATGTTCACGTGCTTCTTTAGGATTGTCCATCTCTGTGTAGCTGCTGCAAAAAGGTTGTACAATTTTTGTACGTTGCCAAAGAAGCTGATGGCATCTGTGGAAGCTTTAGCTGCATCATCCACTACAAGATTCAGAGTGTGAGCCCCACATGGAACATAGAGTGCACGACAGTTCTTCTCCAATAACCTTGCCTGAACACCTTTGTTCTTGCCCTTCATGTTCGCTCCGTTGTCATAGACTGTCCTCTGCAGTCATCAAAGTGAATATTCAGTTCATCTAGTCTCTTCAGAATCAGAACTGATAAACCCAGGCCTGTACTTTCTGAAGCCTCAAGAAAAGCCCAAGAAGTATTCTTTTATTTCTGGTAACTTCACTCATTTTAACAGTTCTGATAATAATCGACATCTGTTCTTGGTGGCTTATGTCGGAGTGCAGTCTAAAATGAGTGAGTAATATTTAGCTTGTTTATTTCTGCAACAATGGCATCCAAGATCTTCCCACTAATGGACCAATGAACTCATTTTGAATGATGTTTCCTAGGTAACTTGAATGACTATATTGGCACTTTCGACTCTGCTGATGTGTTGTTCATCACTGGATCAAATTTGGGAAGCAGCTCAACCTCTTCAAGAAGTTGCCATTGTCTCGATTGTACAATGTAGAGGAAGATCCCCTGAAAGCAAGGTTTCTCTCTGCCAGTGATTGGATTATACTTACAAGACGTGTGAGAACATCTCGCCAGCGTTTTCGCTCTACCTCCATTAATGGCATTTCAGTTTGGTCAATGGTCCTCCCAGTTTTTAGCCGCAGTTCCAGATCCTTCCACGTTGCCATGTTATCTGCATGTTCTGAACTATTTTCATGGCCTTTCAGAAGCGAACCAACGTTTATCCAGTCTGAAAGTCCATCCGTAATTAGTTTGTACGACTTCCTTGAAAACAACTTGCAGCAGAAGCAATAAAGATAGGCTGACCATACGTACCGTTTTGAACGGGACAGTACCGTTTTGTATGGGTTTTTGTATGGGTTCTGTCACTGAAGAATAATTGTAAGCTCAATATGTTTATGTACTTACTTTTTCATGAATACAGAATATTACATAACCCCCGTCCCTTTTTTGCCATCCCAATGTCCCGTTTTTGTCTCAAGGAAATATGGTCAGCCTAAATAAAGAGCACCATTCCTTCTAGAGTACATAAGCCAGCTTCGCTTTATTTTTTCCCCATTAATTAATGTTCTGTACATGTAATGGTGATGAACGCTTCTACCGTCCTCTCTTTTAGGGAATGTGAAATCTGGACTGATTTGAAATGGTCCTCGAGACACCAGATCTGTCTTCAAGGCATCTGGCAGGACAACTGGCCAGTCATACGGATCAAGCGGTGGAGCAGATCTTGGTTCTTGTTGTTCAGTAGAAATGCCTGTGTGTGGTGTTTGAAGCTGAACAGAAGATGGGCCACTTGTTGGTTCATCAGGCTCTACTTCTACTGGTGTTTGAGGTTGCATAGAGGATGGTCCTGCTGTTGGCTCATGATGCTCATCAGGCTTTGCTGAGGATGGCTTTTCCAAATATTTCAGTAGTGCTACTGAGAGGAACATAACATTACATATTCTGTTAGATTTTGCTAAAATACTCCTTATCTTGTTTGATAATTGATCTGTGTGAACAGAATTTGAGGTGACGTGATCCATTAAATTTCACATTTCGAAATATTATAAATATTACAGAGACTAGCTTACTCTACACGATTCCTGAGCACTTGCCTAACTTGATGATCTACCTAACCTAGTTGCCTGAACTGTAATCATAAGAATATACAAGTGCCACATTTAACCTGTGCTACTGGAAAGCTTCTCTATTTTCTTTTTCCGTTTTTCAGCTCCTGATGGATAATGTCGTTTCATTTTCCAAGATGCACGAAGTCACATCTAGTTAACCACAACTAATCTGATAAGTAATAATAATCATGATAATAATAATGATGATAATAATAATAATAATAATAATAATAAATAATAATAACAACAATAATATTAATAATAACTTCAGCTATATTCCTATTCTTGCCCACTGAGCTATGACCTGGGAGCCTGTCTAGGGGCCCCCTAGTAGCAGAGGGGCCCTAACGTCCGCTTAGTCTGTTTATGACAGGAAACGGCCCTATATATATATATACACACACAGTTTATTTGGATACCTATTATATTTATTATTTTACTTTTAATTTTCAGAGATAACCATTATAAAATACTATAGTGTGATTACGGCTTAATATCTCGAGCTTAGCATTAACACAAGAAGAAGAAAACGACGAAAGTATTGATTTTTCTTTCAGTTCAGTCATTTGGGAAGTGAATTCACAGTATGTTATTTGAGAATTGAGGAAAAATTTCTTTAAACATTTATGGTGTAAAAGTTTGTAAGCAAATATAATTTAATAATTATAAATGTGGATTTTATGTATGGGCATTTAATTTGTAATTAAGAAACATACGTACCGCTTAAAGATATGCTATATACTTTGCCAAATAAATTTCTGAGTTTCCAAGTAAATTATTAAATATTAAAAAATAGTTTGAAACCGTGAACTTTATAATTTCTTTTATACAGTATATATGTAAGGAATCAAATGCCACAGAATAATGCATTTGTGACACTAGTATATTACATGTTTATAAAATGATTCACCTCATGCAAATATGAAGTGAAATTTATTATAAATAATACGAGTAAAATTACAATTATGATGATCTATAACCAAATTTCACCCACAGACACCAGTTAAATAGTTCTTTATATATATATATATTATATATATATATATATATATATATATATATCAGTGGCGTGCATGCAGTATAAGCTGGGCATGCGCCGCCTACCCAGTTAAAAGTCAAATTGCAAAAAAGTCAGTATGTTACTACAGTAATCGAAAATTAATATAAAGTTATGATATATATATATAATTTGCAGTGGACCATATACCCATCGCACGCCACTCTATATATATTGTTTTTATTGTTCTTCAAATGTTTAACTAAAAAAGTTTGTCAGAAAATACGCGTGAATTTCATCCTTCAGCTACTTAGTTATATGCTCCAGATGTCACCAGAACCGGAATGGGACGTTTTGGCGCCGCCGTTTGGGCGCCGCCGTTTGGGCGCCACCGTTTGGGCGCCGTTTGACGATTGGTTAGGTTAAGTCGTGATATTTTTGTTAAAACTAACGAAAATATCACGACTTAACCTAACCAATCGTCAAGGGCGTACAGTTGACTAACCGGGCAGTGACGATTGGTTAGGTTAAGTTGTGATATTTTTGTTAGTTTTAACGAAAATATCATGACTGAACCTAACCAATCGTCAATGGGGCAGATAACGGAAAAGTACCCATATTATATATACACCTTATACTACACTGACTCTTTTGCTTGCACCGCCAAAAAAGTAACGAAGGGTCGCGCTTGCTACATTTATCAAACACATACAAATATCCATTATGTGAAAACTTCTGTTTCCCTTTCTTACTTGATATATTTTCAGACATTTATGCTATTAAGGGCAACAACACAACTTATCTGAAAAGACAGACAGCACTTCAGGTTAATAACCAAGTATTACTACTTAATACTAATTAACGGCGGCGCCAAACCGGCTCCGCGCCCAAACGGTGGCGCCCAAACGGCTGCGCCAAAACGTCCAGCGCCAAAATGTCGGCGCCAAAACGTCCTAGATGGCACCAGAACGCGTTTCTGAGTAATGTATTTCCAAACTTTTCTCTAGCCAGGGGGTGGGGACACCCCTTCCCGCACCCTCCCCCGTTCGACTGCTTAGCCGTTGGGTTGAGCCCCCCACCCCCCGTTTTCCTTAATTTCTGTACACGCCCATGTTTGCCATTTACTATTACTTATTCGGACCATATTAGATTTAATATCCCAGAACGGTTCCTTGTTCCATGTACAGTCTGTGTATTCCATAAAAGTTATCTCAGGGGACCATTCTGAGTTGTGTATATATATATATATATATATATATATATATATATGATACAACTCAGAATGGTCCCCTAAGATAACTTTTATGGAATACACAGACCGTACATGGAACAAGGAACCGTTCTGGGATATTAAATCTAATATGGTCCGAATAAGTAATAGTAAATGGCAAACATGGGCGTGTACAGAAATTAAGGAAAAGGTGGGGGGGCTCAACCCAACGGCTAAGCCGTCGAACGGGGGAGGGTGCGGGAAGGGGTGTCCCCACCCCCTGGCTGGAGAAAATTTTGGAAATACATTACTCAGAAACGCGTTCTGGTGACATCTGGAGCATATAACTAAGTAGCTGAAGGATGAAATTCACACTCATTTTCTGACAAACGTTTTTAGTTAAACATTTGAAGTACGATAAAAACTTACTTTAATAATTATTGAACTGACAATTACTTTGGAATTTATATGAACAAATGGAATTATACAGGAACTGTGCAATTTATAGGGGGGGGCGCGCGCCCCCTGAGCTTCCCCTTGGACACATCCCTGGCAAATACAAAAGTGTTTTTTTCATGATAGAAGCCGAACGTGGGCAACAGGTCACTAACAAAGAGCCCCAAAATGTAGCTTCCCTCACCAGCTATCTACAAAGCAAATATGCTAAGCAAATAGGACTCAGCTTTGGAACAGGGCCTAAAGTTTAAAGCTTACCTAACACAGCTACATTCAGAACCTCAATATACGCAAGAAACTTGTTGCATTTACGTCGGATCGAATACATCAAAGAAAAAGAGTAGTTATTGTATGTTTAGCCAAAATCCAAAAATTAAACCTCAGTCGGAAAGTTTCTTGCATATATTGAGGTTCTGAATGTAGCTGTCTTGGGTAAGATTTAAACCCTCGACCCTGTTCCAAAGCTGGGTCCTATCTGCTCAGCATATTTGCTTTGTAGATAGCTGGTGAGGGAAACTATATATTTTGGGGCCTCTTTGCGAGTGACCCGTTGCCCACGTTGGGCTTCCATCATGAAAACTTATTGGGACCAAAGTGGATTTAATTATCCCAGAAGAGTTCCTTGTTCCATGCACGGTCTGTGTGTAACATATAATATATATATATATATATTATATATATATATATATCAGTGGCGTGCATTCAGGGTAAGATAGGTGAACGCCGCCTACCCTAATAAAAATCTTATTAAAGATATTGAAGAGAGTACCATATTTTTCGGAATAGTCTACAGTACATATCCACTAGCAGGTATGAAGTTTATCATTAGCTACTATAATTATATAATATGTACAAATTGTACATATAGTGCGTGTGCTCGCACGCAATACCGCTTACCCTGTAGACGTACCCATTGCACGCCACTGAATTTTATATATATATATAATTTATATATATATATATATATGTATAGAAACGACGTAAGTATAGAGGAGTGTTCTGCACACGAGGAAGAGAAATAACGAACAAATGAAAAATGAGGTGACCGCCCGGGAATCGAACCCAGGATCTTCCGATTGCCGGTCAAATATGCTACCACTACACCACGGGCCTCGATCAGTCAGAAGTCGCAATTCTCCTACATAGGGCAGAAACCAATGCCTTGAGAGGGCACCCTCGCAAATCGTGAATATGTACATTTAACTGCAATGACCACGCAGTATATTAATGTATAGAAACGACGTAAGTATAGAGGAGTGTTCTGCACACGAGGAAGAGAAATAACGAACAAATGAAAAATGAGGTGACCGCCCGGGAATCGAACCCAGGATCTTCCGATTGCTGGTCAGATATGCTACCACTACACCACGGGCCTCGATCAGTCAGAAGTCGCAATTCTCCTACATAGGGCAGAAACCAATGCCTTGAGAGGGCACCCTCGCAAATCGTGAATATGTACATTTAACTGCAATGACCACGCAGTATATTAATGTATAGAAACGACGTAAGTATAGAGGAGTGTTCTGCACACGAGGAAGAGAAATAACGAACAAATGAAAAATGAGGTGACCGCCCGGGAATCGAACCCAGGATCTTCCGATTGCCGGTCAGATATGCTACCATTTGTTCGTTATTTCTCTTCCTCGTGTGCAGAACACTCCTCTATACTTACGTCGTTTCTATACATTAATATACTGCGTGGTCATTGCAGGTAAATGTACATATTCACGATTTGCGAGGGTGCCCTCTCAAGGCATTGGTTTCTGCCCTATGTAGGAGAATTGCGACTTCTGACTGATCGAGGCCGTGGTGTAGTGGTAGCATATCTGACCGGCAATCGGAAGATCCTGGGTTCGATTCCCGGGCGGTCACCTCATTTTTCATTTGTTCGTTATTTCTCTTCCTCGTGTGCAGAACACTCCTCTATACTTACGTCGTTTCTATACATTAATATACTGCGTGGTCATTGCAGTTAAATGTACATATTCACGATTTGCGAGGGTGCCCTCTCAAGGCATTGGTTTCTGCCCTATGTAGGAGAATTGCGACTTCTGACTGATCGAGGCCCGTGGTGTAGTGGTAGCATATCTGACCGGCAATCGGAAGATCCTGGGTTCGATTCCCGGGCGGTCACCTCATTTTTCATTTGTTCGTTATTTCTCTTCCTCGTGTGCAGAACACTCCTCTATACTTACGTCGTTTCTATACATTAATATACTGCGTGGTCATTGCAGTTAAATGTGTGTGTATATATATATATATATATATATATATATATATATATATATATATATGTTACACCCTTGTGAGTTTGCATCATGCATTCATTTCACGTGTTAAAATGTGAAATTCATCCCATATATATATATATATATATATATATATATATATATGTATATAGAAACGACGTAAGTATAGAGGAGTGTTCTGCACACGAGGAAGAGAAATAACGAACAAATGAAAAATGAGGTAACCGTTATTTCTCTTCCTCGTGTGCAGAACACTCCTCTATACTTACGTCGTTTCTATACATTAATATACTGCGTGGTCATTGCAGTTATATATATAATATATATATATATATATATATATACAGGGTGCTTCAGGACGACCCTAGAAATATGGAAATTGGCGGAATTACTATAACAAATTTTAAATACCAAACAAATTTATTTCCAAATACTAATACCAATTTCCATATTTCTAGGGTCGACCTGAAACACCCTGTGTATATATATATATATATATATATATATATATATATATATATATAATATAGTGTGACAAAAGTCCTTACTCATAGGATATTTATTTTATTGAATTAAATATTCCAGCTGTAGGCTATATCAGAAATTTGTTTGCACTTAACAAGAGCCCGTATTCATAGAATATTTACTTCATTGAATCCTGCTTAGAATTTTTATAAGTCATTTAGTTTTAAAATATTTAGCTCTTTAAACATTGGGAAGTGGGACTTTGTCTGTTGTCATTATTTGAGAGGGTTTACAGACATTTTTTATGAATGACTTCTAAAGGATGCTTTATATATTTCTTTGAGCTACCCTATGTTGTAATCAGGGCCGGATTAACCATTAGTTAGGCTAATAAAGCTGTAGCCTTAGGTTCTGATATTTTTAGGCCTAATTTTTATATAATAAACACTAAATCTTTGTCACAAGGTTGGTTAAGTAATATCATATATAACTGCATAATTCTATCTTCAGAGGTGGAAAATAAGAGTTTTTTAGTTTTAGTTAAGAGGTTTTTATATGTCATTATATCTGATGGTGTATTATTGTCGATATGTAAGTAGGATTTTTATCCATTTTTGTATGATTTTTTTTATCCAGGAAGGAGGGGTCAAGGGCAAATGCCCGCAAAAGCGCCCCTCCCATAGAAGAAGAAGGGAGCCAAAATCAAAGTCCGGAGTTTTCTAGATGCCTAGACACTATGCGTTTGAAAGATGGGAGGTCATAGACAGGAGGAAAGATGGATTGAGGAAGATTGTTCTAGAGTTGACCGGTTGAATAGATGAAAGACTGAAAATACCGATTAACCCTTGCATTAGATAGTTGGACAGAAAAGGAATGAGAAAGTGTTGAAAGTCTAGTACTACGTGCTCTCCGTAAAGGAGGAGGCATGCAGTTAGAGAGTTCAGAAGAGCAATGGCCGTTATGATAGCGATAGTAAAGACAGAGTGAGGTAACATTGTGGCGAAGAGAGAGAGATATTGAAGACAATTAGTAAGAGATGGGGAATTGATGAGACGAAAATCCTTTGATTCCACCCGGTCAAGTACGGCTGTGGGGGTTGAACCGCCCAGTAGTATGACCACAAAAGGAGAGAGTGCAATGCACTTGCAAATGTTGATCAATGTTGCAAAGGGGGAGGGGTTATTCCCCAAGTTGCAATGAAGGGGAACTCCCCAGCAAGCTGGGGGAATCCACCACCTGACCTCTTTTGGGGAGAAGTTGGGACGGCCTCACCTCCCCAAAGGGGTATACCTAGCCTAAGAGACGGTCTTTGGGGGAGAAGTTGGAACGGCCTCACCCTCCCAAAAGGGGTATACCTAACCTAAGAGAGAAAGGAAAGAGGAGTGTTCGCCTGGCTCCTGCCAAGCGCATACTGAGAGTTCATCCGAGCGCCCGCTGTCTCATAAGGCCCTAATCCGCCAGTTGGCTTAATCCGCCAGTTGGCTTAGAAGGCTTCTTAGAAAGCGTAAATGGCTTGTTCAGGTGTACATTATTAGGGTTGAGTTGTCAGATTGCGCTATTTAATTAATTAAAACATATATTCTGGCTTTCCGCCAGTTGGCTTAATCCACCATTTGGCTTAACCAGCCAGTTGACGTAGAAGACCTAGAAGGCGGGTGTATATATTATCTTTTCAGCTGCCAGATTGCGCTATTCAGATATTTTTTACAATTGGCTTAGAAATCCGTCAGCCGTTTTAGAAGGCAGCCATTTGGTATAATTAAATAATAATATTGTTTACAACCAAAAGGATTAAATAAAACACCATTACATCATTCTGTTTATTTAGACGAATTATTAGAATCACTCTAACGAAATATATAGAAAATAAATATACAATCAAACGCTGGAATATATGCAATAAAAATTAATAATAATATAATACGAACGAGGAATATATATAATCTAATAATATGCAAAACGATAGAGTATAACCATGACTATAACTGTACAGGAGAAATATATATATACATATATATATACACAGTTATATTAAATAATTAAATATATTGAAAATAATATTAAATATTGAAAATGATAATATACAAAACGACGGAGTATAATCAATCATCAACATATTAGTACAGGAAAAAAAATATATATACACAATTATATTAAATAATTATATTGAAAATAAATATACATCAAAATACTTTATGTTCTACTGCGCAAAACACTAAACTCACACGTAATCGAATCTACAGTAACATCATTATTGCTTTGCACTACGCGGTAAATACGGCTTAACATTATTTCACCGCTCAAGTTATAGGGATACCTATACTCAATATAAATGGCCTTCATATCGTTCAATACTATTTTTGTGCCCACTTTACATTCGGGTGGTGAGCTATCTTTAAACACAGCTAGAATACACTCAAAAGCACGCACAAAGAGGGGATTGTTAGCTATCACGTCATTATTAAATACAAGTTTATAAACACTTTTCCAATCGAGGGTTTTTTCTTACCGACCCGAGCTTTTCAATCGTGAACTCTTCTTCACTCTGCATAGCGACAATTGAAATAATCTTCCAAATCGTAACGACAGCGCAACTCTTCAGGGTGAACAGTGTAGGCGAGCTCTGCCCTGTATCGCTCAAGTCCTTTGTACCAAAGTTCGGGATATTTCGAAGAGTCTAAACCTTTTAAATAGGCATCCAGCTCTAGACCATTCTCGCCTTGTTCATTCCTACATTCGATAAAGCCGTCGAGCAGAGCGGTGTATGCGTATTCAAGAACCGTGTCAAAATAAAACATATCTGTAACACGAGCGTCTAATATAGGCTTCAGCTTGCGGAATTCGACGATTTCAAACATTCTGTGGAGGATGAATCGGTTTCGCGTAGGGACAAGAACGTTGTTATCAGATGCATTCTTCCACATCAGTCGTATATCAATGCATGGCTGATTGTTATTTATGCACAACTTACAAACAACGGCATATGAGGGGGCATCATTAATCTGTTCTCTTCTTGTACCTACACCTGCAGTTATTTTATGAAGATCCTCACCCCATTTCTCAACTATCACGAAGACTCTATTCATCTCCTCAACACTTAAATAAATAACATTACGTTTGTTTGCTTCTTGCAAATCGTTTCAAGTACATAGTTAATGGTACTGGTTACACGCCTGAACACGCGCAATGACTTCGTCACGGACACATCGTACGAGGCATTAAGAATGCTTCTCAAAGGAAGTTTCATCGTATTCGAGGAATGCACGTCCAGTCGGTTCAAACTCTGAGATGACTATGAGCCACGGGTGGGCGGACCGGTTCGACGGGAGGAGCGAGTCACACCATAAGCTGATGAAACGTGTACGGCGCTGTTCCAACGTGAATACTTGTATCCCATTATACAGGGTAGGCGTTTTGAGAAATTATCCTGTACATGAAGCAATATCGGTTTTAATGTTTTATCGCTCCCACTCCCCAGAACACGCACCAGACATTTTCGCTTAGGGGGAATTTCACGGACTAAACACATTTTATTCACAAACCGGTGCACTATTCGAGAGAAACATGTTACCGTATTTTCTTTGGGTTTAACAGTCGATACTCGTCTCTAAATTCTATCAAAAACTCACACAGTCCTTTAGCCACAATCTCACTGCGAACCTCGTCGTGATATATATGAATGTAGTGGTAAAAGTACTTTAGCGAGTCGTGGGACTAAAACGGCAATTACGAGTGGTCCCTGGGTATAGGACCTATGTCCCTCTCAGGAAACCACCGGTTAGTTCGCCTCCGCATAGGTTTTGAAGGAATTTACGAAGGGGTGCGGGGCTAAGGAGATCCCCCATCCCCTACCGATGTTGGAGGTGGAGTTTTGACACGTGACCGACCGTTTCACCTCGGGGATTCGCCTAAGATTCCAGTTTCGGGCTAATAGTCGGGGGGGGGGAACTTTTCACCTATCTTTTAGCCTATGGATAGGCCCGCCGGGGATCGCCTATCTCCGGCTGGTATAGGGTCCCCCGAGTCGTGGGTTCGCCGATAAGTCCAAACGTGGTACGGGACAACCTGTAGATTTTTGCAGACGAGGCATGTAGCCGCGTAAAGTAGCCGCCTGTCCATGATGACAAGGTTTACGTTCTCCGCCGCAGGGTACACGTACTCGGTGTGATGCAGCATGACATAATACCGCCTGTCAACCACTCATCAACAAGACACATTATCCATACCCGCTACTTCTCTTCTGCACGCGTTGTTTCTTTCACTTTACGGTATATGTACAATTTTATACAGTTTAGCCCTACAACGTAGTCCATCACATCGTTTGTGCTGCGAAATCCGGCAGTACTCTCGCCAGAATATCCATAGAGTATTTGAACATCTTGTTCCCTCGCGCTATTCAATGTATCTTTAAAAGTCTCAAAGGAAGGGGGATAGGCAGTCTTTCAGTATCCACTACATCTTCCGACTTTGCCGAATACCATTTCATGAACGTCGAACACGCAATATCAAAAGTAGCCATCACTATTTTTTTCGTCTACGCGAGAAAATACACGTCTGAGTTCAAGAGTTTTCAGAGGTCAACTGAGCACGCAGGGATAGAGATATGCTCAGGTAGTCGCAGGATTCACGTAGCCGATCTTACAGTGGGCGGAGCTTAGGAATGTACACACGCACGCACGCAAAGGAGAAAATGAAACCTTAATTGAAGCAAATATACGTAATAATTAAACATATCGTTAACAATACACATATATATAAATACAATCAAGGGTTAAGGTATCCAAAGGGTACGGTATCATAGGTACCAGGCACCTGGTAACGTTTCCTATAGGTGTTACGGCATACTTTCGTGCCCCTAAGTTCCTTCAACGAGTCAAAGTTAACGACTCGCCGGTTCGCATGGTTAAGCTTGATACCCTTAGCCTTCACGATATACGGTATTTCATATCCTCCCCTACCCTCACCCGTACCCCATAGGTTTTTGGCCCTGTTGATACAAATGAGTCAGCGTATACACCATCACCATACTCATCCTTGATCTCGTCAGTTAACTCTCCGAGGAATTCTCCAATAGCAGGCATGTATTCACCCTCCCTCGCTGTGAATATCACGCTATCTGTGTCAGCGTACAGCATCCTCCGCCCAAGAGAGTGTAGTAGTCCCCAAAGCTTGATGCGGGCGTAGGCCGTTGTGAAGCTGGCTACAGGTATGTTTGTAACCCGTGAGGTATCTGTGGCCAGTTCGGTGATGTTGTACTTTATTATGTAAGTATTACCTACATTCACGATCTCCATAACCTCTTTATCGGAAGCGTTGACATAATCCCAGACTTCACTATAACTTTGTGCCAAATGAACGTTCTCTTTGCCAGTATTCTGTGCAAATTTCCCCCAAAGGCTGTTTAGACACAACTTTGCACTAAAGCGCTTGCCAGGATTCTTAACAATTTGGGAACGGTCAAGCTGTATACCTTCATGGGTACGGTAACGCTGATATAAGCCGTTTTTTCATCTTCGGTATCAACTCCTCGCGGATATCCCGATGCTTCTACCTTATCCCTCAAAAGAGCGATTATATATGGCGTGAAAAGGTTGGGTAACTTCTGAAACCTCTACACCTCATGTATCTTCAATATTCTGTACCCATGGCGAACGGCTAGGTCCAGCTCAGGGCTTGTATACACACCTCTGCTCTTACGCTGGTTGGTTGTATGATTACAATCACCGTTGTTCTCCTCTGCGCACTTTACGTACAGGGAAACATGAGCTTGTGATCTATAATGACGGGTGAGATCGGCATCCATAAATCGCGAGGGGGGAGCACGTCTACGAAAGAGAGTCCAAAGTAGCGCTCACTCAAGTTAGCTGAGAACTCCTCGATGGTTGGTATGGTGGGACCCACCAGATTTTCAGGCGCACTTTTGGGGTACGGATTGTTCTTCATCACATAGGGGTATAAAGAACAGAAGTCGTAGTAATGGAGCTTCACGCCCTCCGTAGGCGGAAAGTATAGCTTGAATGGGTTTGTACGCCCTCCAAACAAGCTATCGCCGCATTTGAGAGGATTCAACACCATTGAACATTTGATGGCCCTTATTTCTTCACGGTACTGGTCATCTGTTTCCATCCGTGCATCATACTCATGCTCCCACACGATCTTGTGAGTGAACTGGGAGCCTATAAGTTGATCGCGGTTACGGGTCCATGCGAGGCTGTTGGCGGGGGATCTTCCATGGACGTCCCCTGTGACGGCACACTCAGGGCGTGGGCATCCATGCCACCAGCAGCCGTTAGAGGAATACACAGTTTTCTCACCAGTGGTTGGATCCTCACTTAGGCCATCAACCCCAAAAACACGACCATTGACCTTAATGGGTACTTCCCCCGTGTTGCTGCGTTTTATGTATACCCCGGTCTGTTGCTGTAGGTGTATGAGCCAGTAAATAGCCTTGTACCCATAACTGCGGGGATTGTTTCTGTGAATGACGGCTAAGGTGTCTTTAGGCATGGAGTTATCCTTGAACACTGTAAAGCATAATGAGGCGGTCTTGGTTGCGACTTGCAGTGGATCGCATTTGAAACGGGCTATGTACATCCTTCTAAAGGCCTGGAAACATACTCTAAGCACGCGCACATCATTCACGCAATAACGTTCACATTCATCAGCTATATTGTATGGACTAGCTTTATTAAAACTGTTGTAGTAGCGGTCAAATTCTTCACGCTCACTATCACTCATGTTGATGTAGTTAAAGTAATGTTTGGGTGGAGGTAGTCTTACGTAATTTAAAGTTTCGCTAGTGAGGAATGTGTAAGGGAAATACCCTTTTGAAACTTCAGCGGCTACGCCCATGATCTTGGGTAGCTTTGCTAATTTACAAGGTGTGAACAGCAGGGTGTCTTTAAACTGTACATTACCTCTTATCTGCATCTGTATTAGTTTGTTAGCTCGACCCTTCTCAGTTCTTCAGGACCCATATTACACTCAAACTCAAGCTTGCAATCTGAAGCCAGTTTACGGGCACGCTGCACAACTGTAGGCAACCAAATTTTTTGCGTCCATGTATTTAGCACAGTGAACATATGAGCTAAGACTATTGCTATAAAGCCGCAACCACGATCGACGTTTAAATGCTTTCTGTAAATAACCGGAGAATTGAAATTAAGAGTATAAGGTGTGGCACTATGACCCGCAACCCAGAATACTCTGTCAATATATACCATGAAGTTGTCCATATTGAAGGCTGTACTACTTTGAGAGGCCTGCATTATACGGCCCAAGATATACAGTATTCTATGTCTAGGGCCGCCAAACGTCTGAACGGTATTACTACCCAAAAATCATCTACGTCCCCCTCATCTGAACCGAACCTGAAGGACAACTTCGTCCGGACTTCACGTTCATCGCGGTTCTGAAGTTCTGAAGGGCAAACTCCACAATACGTTCAACTACGCGTCGCAGCCGAACACCATTGGTATACAGGGACAGGGATCCAGGGTCAACCCTGACCACGTACCGACTTCTAGTCAGGGCAGGGGTGGGGGTAGCGGTGCGCACCAACTCGAATGTTAAACCTTCCTCCACAGCACGAGAAGCTGCTGCTGCTGTGGAGGAAGTACCCGGAACTGAACAGGAATAATGGGGTATATTTGAGGAAGAAGGTACAATTGTGGGGGTTGTGTCGTAAGACGTAGAGGGTTGGGGCTCTATTACTGGGGGTCTAACAACCGTCGCAATCCTGGCACGCTTTATACCTGACGTGGAGGGTTTTTCATCATGCTTCCGCATTGAATTGTCGCATGCTACAGGTATCGCTGGTGAGGGTTCGTCAGAGCGGAAGGATTCTGTAGCTACACGGTCATCGGGGTCATCTGTGATATCGATGATGGGGGATCTGTACATCGTCGTCATTCACGGTTCTGTGGAAGACGAAAAACAAGAATATAAGCAGCAGCACTTAAATTTTGTTATATTTTGTAAATGACCCACTTAGGGGTGTGACGTGTTAGAGATGGAGTCTGTAGAAAAATTCAGGTTCACAAGCCCCTCCACATGCATTACATCTAGCCCTACAGGATGTGGTAAAACTGTGTTTATGCTTAAAATCATTAAAGATAAGGGGGAGATGTTCTCAAAATTTGTACATAAAGTAATATGGTACTATTCAACGTATCAATCAGTGTTCAACAAGTACCAAGATGATAGTTTGTTTCACAAAAGTGTATATGACGTTAATTCGTTAAAGGGAAATGAGCATACAGTCATTGTAATTGACGATCTCATGTTGGAAATGGATAAAACGTTTTCCAAGACATTTACAGTGTTCTCCCATCATCTTAACATAAGCGTATTCTTCATCAACCAGAATCTATTTTTCAAAAATAGATATATGCGCGATGTGTCGTTAAATACACAATATCTAGTCTTATTTGCACAACGTAGAGATGTGTCACAAATTGGGGTATTAGCCAATCAAATGTTTCCGAATCAGCGTAAGGAGTTTTTGGAGGTTTATAAAGAAGCCACAAGTCAGCGTTAAAGATATTTGCTTTGTGACCTTCACCCGCGAAACACGTTTAGGGCGCTTCTAAGAACGAATATATTCCCAAACGATCCTGAGACGGTGTATATTCCAGAATGACAAATAGGTTGAAGAAATATCGTGAATTAATAAAAATTTATCAACGATTGCCCCGGGCACTGCAACAGATGTTTGTTAAAAATATCGACTCCGACTTTTTAAAATGCATCAGTGAAATCTGTCTTAATGTTATAAAATGTAATGTGCCAATGAAACCCCTCAGAAGACTCGCTTACGTCGTTACAAGAACATAATACGTGCGCTCGCTCGTAAAAATCAAACCGTGGGGAAGAAAAAGAGAATTAATTATTGTACAAAGAGGGGGATCATTCCTCTCCATCTTATTTTCAGTTTTGGGGCCTTTACTGACAAGATTAATATAATGATGAAAGTGGTAGTGATTCCGCACGAGGTGTATGCTTCATTGCAAAGTTCAAAGATTCCAGACACGGTTCTAGAACCCTGTAGAAGTAGGCTTAAAAGAATAGAAAGCGATTTGTTAGCCCTATTAAACAATGAAAAGTCACCTGATGAGAAAAGGATCTTGTACAATTTGACGAAGTAAATTTTGCGATAAAAGTATTTAGGGGTTTGTCAAATGAGAAAGATTCAAATCGTTTGAAAATGTTTTCGCATAGATTAGACTAGTGCCGACAGTCAATGACTCACTCCTTTTGAAATCTGCTTTGTGTGTATATCTACGTTCAAGTGAAATTTCCATGGTGTTGTTAAGAGTTACGTATCTTTAAATTAGAAGCTTTAGAAATTGTTTTTCTAGTTAACCCTTTTACAATGAGTGGCAAAAGAAATGTAAAAGATAAATCTGATGATTCAGATAATAATAATGATGGTAAAGAGACACCACCTAAAAAAGCGCGTTATCCTTGCTATGACCATAAATTTCAAGTTAAGTGGTTACACGAAGAAAGATTTAAATCCTGGGTATGTAGAAGTAAGAACAATAATGACAGAGCATTTTGCCCTGTGTGCAACTGCGAATTGACAGGTAGTGTTACATTACTTGAAAGGCATAATAAAACTGAAAAACACTTGAAAAATATGAATTTGAAAAGGCAGTGTAAGAAGGTGACGAATTATTTGGAACCTTCTGTGTCTCCCCTATTTGAGAAGAAAGTTGTGTCCTCAGAAATGAAACTCTGCGCCTTTATTGCAGAGCATAATCTGCTAATTACAATAATGGACAATTCACCTGGACTTCTTGTAAATGCATGTCCAGATTTAAAATTGCAAAAGAAATTAAATGTACTAGGACAAAGTCAACAGGTATTTTTCGGAATGTTATGGGTGATACTTACTTTACAAATCTTGTGTCACAGTTAAAGACCACCAATTTCTCTTTGATCATCGGCGAATGAACTGACATCTCAGCTCTTAAACAACTTGTCCTCTTAGTTCAGTTCTGCGACATACATGTTCAGAAAATATGTGATAAATTTTTAACTTTATTAGAAATAAAAAATAACAGCACAAGGCATTTACAGCTCAGTAGTAAATTTTTTTGATAAAAATAATGTTTCAATTGAAAATTTGATTGGATATGCAAGTGACAATGCAAGTGTAATGATGGGAGGAAAGGGGGGGGGTGTTCAAACCCTACTAAAAAAGAAAATCCCATCTCTCTTCATACAGGGCTGTGTATGCCACTCAATGCACTTATGTGCTTCAAATGCATGTTCTGAACTTCCAAATTAGGTAGAAGAATTAGCTAGGAATATTTATTCCTACATATCAGATAGCCCCCAAAAATTATCTGACTATGTAGCATTTCCGAAATTTACTGAAACTCAACCTCGAAGGATTTTGTACCCTAGTTGCACTCGCTGCTTGTCATTAGAGGAGGTGGTGGTGAAAAGACTATTAGAACAATGGCCCGCACTTGTATTGTATTTCACGTCGGTAGCACTTGAAGATGGCATGGCTTCAGCTTCTTCAATATTGCAAGCATCGCATAACCCTGTAACAAAGATGTACTGTGCCTTTATAGCTTTTATCTTACCTGCTATAAATAAGATCAATTTGGAATTTCAGGCAGAAAAATTTAGGATTCACAAATTGCGCAGCTCTCTTAACAGCAGTTTCAAGGCTATTCTCAGTAATTTCATTAAAAGAGAGGTAGTAAAAAACACAGATACATCTAACATCGATCCCTGTAATCCTTCAAACTATCTTAGCTAAGGTGACATATATCGTGGAGCTAGAACAGAAAGAATTTTTTTGGAACACTCTTCTAATATTTCAAAAACAGATCTTGAAGAATTTCAACTCAAAACTTTGAACTTTTATGTATCCTTAACAAAAGAAATGTTTAGGCGTTTTTTATCTTCTACTATGTTTACTAATTTAGAATTACTTGAAGCGTTAGATCCTTCAAATGTGAGTCAAGGAAGGTCCAATTCCATCATACCTCTTGCGGTAAAATTCCCCAATGTCATTAAAGAAAATGATCTTGAAGGAATCAATAAAGAATGGGGGGAACTGTCTTTATATAAAATGCTAGCTTGTGAAAATACAACAGAACCTGAGAAATGCTGGTACGCTGTTTCACAGGAAAAGTGTGGTGATCAACCACGTTTTCCTAATCTATCAAGATTAATGCTAGATTTAATGTCTTTGCCTCATTCGCCTGCTACAGCTGAAAGATTATTATCACTAGTTAATAACATCAAAACAAAAATTAGATCTCGCCTTAAAGCAGAGACACTCAATGACTTATTACATAGAAAAAATTTGTTGCAAGGTACCGCTAAAGAGAACAAAGAAATAATGATATCAATATTTATGGACTTGAGTAAGGTGTTTGATGTAGTAGATCATAATATTCTACTTAATAAATTATATTGTTACAGCTTTAGAGGAGCAATCAGCAACTGGTTTAAAAGTTATTTGTCCAATAGATATCATTTTGTATCAGTAAGTAAGGATTGCTCAACTAAAGCGCTTGTTAAACTTGGTGTGTCACAGGGCTCAGTTCTGGGCCCACTGATATTTTTATTGTATATAAATGACCTTCCAAGCCCATCTGATATACTGAACTTCATAATGTTTACAGACGATACAACTGTGGCTTTTTCTTGCAAAGATGTTAATTCAGGTAAGAATATACTTATTTAATTCAGAATTCATCAGTGTAATAAAATGAGTGACCACCAATAAACTCTTCCTGAATACCAGTAAAACAAATTCCCTGATTTTTACTAACAAAAGAAATGTATATCTTGATGAACTTAATGTAAATGAAATCGCTATAAAGGAGTGTACTGTAACAAAATTTCGTGGTGTAATGCCAGATAAGAATTTGCAATGGAGTGATCATGTAAATTATATCGCGAAAAAGATTTCAAGGAGCATTGCTATAATGTTCAAACTTTGAAATGTAGTCACTAAACAGGTTTCATTGACTCTTTATCATACTCTTGTTCTTCCTTATATAACGTACTGCACCCTTGTTTGGAGAAACTCCGCTAACAACGCATTAAACGGTATCTTTGTCATCCAAAAAGAGCAATAAGGTTATTTATCTGATGGCGATTCCTTCATCACTCTAGTGCATTATTTAAAGAGCTAAACCTAGTAAAGCTTAATGATGTAATCAAACTGGCACTTTTTATTTTTATTTACAATGGGTAAATAGATATTTTGGAATTCATCAATAAATCAACACATTTTTCTGGTGTTTTTTGGTGTGATTTGTTCAAATCTGAACTTCGTTTCTTTGGGAAATGAGCCGTTTTTGAGAAATTTTAAAATTGAAAATTTCTCAAAAACGGCTCATTTCCCAAAGAAACGAAGTTCAGATTTGAACAAATCACACCAAAAAACACCAGAAAAATGTGTTTTGGTTCAGACCTAACCTAACTTAACTTAACCTAACCTAACTTAACCTAACCTAACTTAACCTAACCTAACTTAACCTAACCTAACTTAACCTAACTTAACCTAACAACCTAACCTAACCCGCGTTTTTTCGCAATTTCTAACCTTCAATAGCAGCGTTGGGGTGTTTATACAAATGAGCGGCGACCAACAGGAATAAATAGACGATTTCGCCAGGCCCACAAATTTGAACTTGTTGGCCTAAGCCGCCCTAGCCAATGCTCACAGACGTCGAAGCAAAAACTCCTCCAATTAACTGCACTTTCGGAAGCCAACGCTAAATAGAGCTGTGCATCTAGCTTTGTCAAGAATAACCCAACGTACAATAAGTTTTGCCACAGTTTGAGGTGGTAGGTAAAACACCGTGACTCGTAAAGAAAATTCAGCACCGTCTTCTTTCTATAAAATATCTTGCATTAATTGATAGTAATCCAAATCACAACCTCCGCAAACCATAGTGAAAAGCAAACTGAAAAAGCATTTTCGAATGAGTATGCATTATGAGATTCAAAATGTACGTCTCCGATTGGTCGGATAAGGTCACGTGAAACAAAAACCAGATTTAATTGGCTGATTTGACTATGTTTCTTAATTTTGCCACGAGATGTCTCCCCATAAAACTGGAGAGGACGAGGACGCAAAATTTTAACCAGCGGAAAGAGCTAAACTACACGGTCAATGGCCTATAGTGGCTGTTTTTACGTCTAACATTTTTTTTTTCCATCCATAAAAATAATTATTATATTTCCTTGATTTTTTATCAGTTTCCCTGAGGTTTCAAGGTGTACTGAATACGAATTTATATGTTTAAATTGTCATAGAGTGTCTCCTTCTATCGAAAACGAACAAAGCATTAAAACGAATATTAACCAAAATTTATGAAACCATGAAATTATTAAAAATTATTTTTATTAGTTACTCCTTAATTGATAGATTCAGAGAACGGAAGTTCTTAAAGAAAATACGATATAGAAAAAGTAGGAGTAACAATTAAATTCAAATTTCGATTTTAGTGCTGCTAAAATATAAAAATAGAAATATATATTATATATATATATATATATATATATATATATATATATATATATATGGTTATACGGATATACAATACATCTTGGCGGTGTAGTGGTTAGCATTGCTGAGAGAGGAGACCAGGTTCGTGGGAGGAAAACAAAGGTCAACCAAGGTACTAATAATGTTTCGACTTTTTAATATAATCTTTTTAATGTTCAAAGGTACCAAAACTGTTATCTCATAAAACAAAATTACATACATCTTTCAAGTCTGTCATTTGGTCTTATAATTCTTTCCAGAACTCGTCAAAATCATTCACGTTAAAAGTAAATGGGGAAGCTAACAACTCTTGAACAGATAAAGAGACAATGATACCGTTTACTTGCCTTCCCAGCAATTAATAGCCGATACTGACAAATGTTACTAATTTTATGCGTTAGAGTTGAGATGCTTATGTAACTATGGTTCTGGCGAGATGTTTTTGGTTTATTAATTAGGCAAAACCGTGTACAATAAATGGTTAGTCTCTGGTCTGACTCTTGAAGATCGCTTCTTTTTTTTCTATTGAAACGTTGAGAGAGTTCTAGTCAATATTTCTTTTTTTGTCTTCGATCCTAACAGTCTCTTGTAAATAAGAATTAGACTACCTTTGTTTCACTTAGGCGCATTTCATATGTTTAAACCAAATTCATTTTGAAATGCCTCATATAAATTTTATTTTATTCACACTTAAATAAATGTTACAGTAAACTGCGCTGATAGGTAAATATAATTAACACTACAAATCATCTTTTAATAGTGTTCGCCAACTATCACAGAATTTAAGGTGTTGTAAGTTGTTAGTGTGGACAGGCGAGACATTATTAAAATGTTTGTGGAGGAGAAAGAATAGAGATCGGGAGGGTCAAACCCCCCAAAAGTGGACGAAAAGGTTTTCAGTTGGGAGAGAGAGAGAGAGAGGTGGAGAAGGAGAGATAGAGAGAGAGAGAAGTTCTGTTTGGAAAATAAGCAACATTATTTTATCAATTGTTTATTATCATCATTTATATATATATATATTATATATATATATATATATATATATATATATATATATAATGTTAACCCTCCGTTTATGGCCCTGGGGTGGTTCGGAGTCAACGGGGGTTCTGGTTAGGAGGCAACAACGGATATTTCTTCTATGACATTCTAATTCTTTCTCTCGCTATAGGGTCGACAGTTGTTAATTCTTCTCTTTCTATAATACTCTGATACTTTCTCTTGGTACTAAACTTATCGACTTTACTGACTAAATTCCTGAAGAGAACAAGGCTCGAAGGAAAAGATAAAAAAACTTTCTTTGACTGTAGTTTACTTCTAAAATGTACAGGTAGTGCTCTGAATTTACAGGGGTAGAGGTTCGACCTCTTTCGACCATGGCTCAGGCCGGAATCTAAAAGTTAAGGAGGCAAGGGACCTCTGCCCCCTCCTCGCAGCGAGGCTGCTAACAAGGGAGTCTCGTAGTAGTGACCAAAGAAGAGTGAAGTAATGAAGTGAAGTTAATTTTACAATTACATGTATCATATAAGTCTAAATATTGGGGGAATGCAGTTGAAGGTTAAGTTACCCCCCTTTTAAACACATGATCAGATGAAAGATTCCAAATAAAAATAAAAAATGAAATAAAAAAATCGTATTTTCGCCGAGTATATATTTCTGAAGGCGATATAATTTCGTAGTAGTACATAAGTACAATCTAAGTACATCATTGAGTACGCTGTAATTTTGGTTCATTACAATTACGATTACAATTACCAGTTAATTCACATTCGCTTATTATCGTTAATTAATTATCGTTATTAAAGTACATTACATTATATTAAATTATTTAATTTAATTACAATTTTATTAAAGTACATTACATCAATTACATTATTAAGTACATTAGTCACTTACAATTCTTACAGCGTTTTTATATTTATATATGGTTATTAGTACAACACAAAGTACACGGGCACATACGAGATAATTTATACATACATGACACACATGCTTTAACATAACGCATGATAACGTATTATAAATTGAAATTAGAGCAAGAGGAGATTTTTCGTTTTCAGGTGTTCGATTTATGCTGATTAGCGGAATTCGATCACTTCCCTCAGCATTTTCGAGTTCATTGGGGAGGCGAAATAATTAAAAATGAAAAGTAAAAAAAAATACAAAAAAAATACACGAGAACGTATTTGGATGATTTCGAACGAATGCATAAAGTTTTGCATTTCACAGACTGACACGAGAAATAATGAATATTTAATAAAATTGATATAGGATAATGGTCAAGATAAGATATGGACGTATGGGCGCATATGGTTGAATGATAATATTTATACTACATAACACCACAAATAAATAATGACGCATAGAGAATGAAGTTTTTTTATATTAAAGAATTTACCATATATTGAATACGGAAGATGTCCAAATACTAAACACGTGATTCAGTGTTCAAGGTATGGAAAACGTGAAGAGAATTAAGTTACTTTATAACGTCATAGTTATTCACATTATGTCATACGTACAGTATAAGTCATTATTAGAAAAGATGAATTAGAGAAATACAGTAATGAATAAAGAAGTACAAATCGAAATTCTATCCAAAACTCGCTTAGGCGATTTTGGTTTCTTATGTAACAATGAACATTCAAACATAAAATCATACAAACATAAGTACTGCATGAAGACAATGAATCTATATAATGATGGTATAGGAATTGTTCATTGTTCATTTTCACACACACACACACACATATACTTATATATATATAATATAATATATATATATATATATATATATATTATATATATATATATATTTTTTAATGTATATTCCTCGTTTGTATTTCTTATATTATCGAATGTATTTCATGAAACTAATTCCATAATTCGTCTAAATAAACAGAATGATGTAATGGTGTTTTCTTTAGTTCTTTTGGTTGTATATATAAACGATATTATTTAATTATATGTATACCAAGTGGCTGCCTTCTAAGCAGACTGACGGATGTACGTACGTGTGTGTACAATAATAAGTTTCGCTGATTGTGAAATACGTGATGAAGAACAATTCGTACATGCTAGTGTCTCTCTTCACATGAAGGTCAAGTTGGGGGCCCCGCCCGCCTCTAGGCATGGTTTGGTGGAGGAGCGAGTTGCTCTCCACCTGGGTTCGAGACCAGGTGATGGTAGGAGTTGGCGACCTATGAGCGTGGTCTAGGGTTGGGTGAAAAGTTTGCCCTTCGTCAGAGCGAATAAATCGGGTAGGTCCGGATTCTCCGTTAAAACTGTAGGTCTAGGGTGGGATGAAAAGTCTGACCTTCGCCAGAATGAGCAATTCGGGTAGGTCAGGAATCTCCGTTAAACTGTAGGTCTAGGGTGGTGTGAAAAGTCTAACCTTCGACGGAATGAACAATTCGGGTATTTTTTGTCTTGGAATAAAAAGAAATGTTTTGAATGCATTTTGTATAAGAGATGAATGAGAAAATGCTGGGGTGATGGATCCCCGTTAAACTGTAGGTCTAGGGTGGGGTGAAAAGTTTGACCTTCGTCAGAATGAACAATTTGGGAAGGTCCGGATTCCCCGTTAAACTGTAGGTCTTGGTGGATTAGGCCAACTGGCTGATTTCGAATTGTGCTCGTATATATTTTGCTATTGGGTCTTTGCATGCATCTGATTTTATTTATTTATATATATATATATATATATATATATATATATAGATATATATATTATAACTGCAAACACGCAGCATAATTAACGTAAAGAACGACGCTTTGTATAGGAGAATATTCGCGCAAGATGAGAGCGAAAGAACGAAACAAATGAAAAAATGAGGTAACCACCCGGGAATCGAACCGGGATCTTCCGATTGCGGTCAGATATGATAACCATTACACCACGGGCCTCGCTCAATCAAATGTCGTAATTCCTCTACATACGCGCAGAAACCAATGCGCATGGTTTCTGCGCGCATGTAGAGGAATTACGACATTTGATTGAGCGAGGCCCGTGGTGTAATGGTTATCATATGACCGGCAATCGGAAGATCCGGGTTCGATTCCGGGTGGTTACCTCATTTTTCTTTTGATTATATAATTATATATATATATATATATATATATATATATATATGTGTGTGTGTGTGTGTGTGTGTGTAATAATATGGGTTTTATGGGCGTATAGTCGGGGAGTGTCTGTGCGTTTGTGTGAGCTTTTAATTCGATTGAAGGTTATTAATATATACAGGCTTCTAAGCTAACTGTGTGTGTGTGTGTGTGTGTGTGTGTGTGTGTGTGTGTGTTATAAATAATTAAAATATATATGGTAAATGCCAACTCATCTATATATAAATAAATAATTAAAATAAATGGGGGAATCTGGTAACTCCCGACCCTCTATATAACAGTTGTTGGTCCTTTGGACCAGGGTTGCCAGGTCTGTCCTCTTGGGGACAGTCTGTCCTATTTCAGGTTCGGTTGTCCTAAACATTTTCAAATAAAGGGGACAACCCAAAACTGTCCTCTTTTGTCCTATTTGAGAAATTTATCACATGCATTATAAAAAGAAACATTTAAGAACAAATATAATTTTAAACATAAAGTATAAGAGAATATAAATATAACGTACATATATTTATGTTTCTTCAAATGGTTTACACAGTCTCGCCGCCACTGAAGTATGTACAATGTACGTATTACGTATTGAAACGTTTTATTACATTTTGGCTATGCATTGCAAAACATTACAGTGTGCCGCGTGGCATGCCGCTTAGTTTTAATGCATAGACCCTAGGCAGCTAGACTATAGAGCCTATCAGTCGCGAATCAAACATAAATCAATGTGGTTGTGATTTTGTTCGTTTGATCATGTTAAGTGAATAACCAAGTTTATATAATATAGTTACATCGCATTATTTGAAATATAAATATATAGCTCTTCAATATGGGAAAGTGGAAGAATACATATAATGATAACAGACATTATAATAAAGACTGGGAAAACCAATTTAAATGGCTTTCGTGGAAGAACAGTTCTTGTATGTGTAAGTGGTGCAATTGTGTATTAACTTTTAGCATAAAATAACTCGGTATGGTAATAATTTAAACCTGTCCCTTTTTAAAAAATGTATAATATTGGCTGTCCCCCTTTTTTTTAGTGTTTGTCCCATTTTAAGAGATATCACCTGGCAACCCTGCTTTGGACTCTCATAATGCGTCTGGCTCTAGCCAGGCGAACATCTCTATCCTTTTTAGGTTAGGGCTTAGGTTAGGGTTTCCCTTTGTGGGGTGAGGACATCCCAACTTCTCCCCAAAGACACTCTCGCTCTCTCTTTCTTAGGCTAGGTATACCCCTTTGGGAGAGTGAGGCCGTCCCAGCTTCTCCCCCAAAGAGGTAAGGTGAACTCCCCTTCATTGCAGCTTGGGGGATAACCCCTCCCCTTGTTGCATAACCTCTTGCAACATTGATCAACATTTGCAATTGCATTGCACTATCTCCTTTTGCGATCATGCTACTCCGCCCCACACATGAGAAGCATACTCCTTACAGGAGAGAAAAAGACCCCTGTACAGAGACAGCAACTGAGGGGGAGGTGAGGAAACTGCGGAGGCGGTACAGAACACTTAACCTCTTAGAAGCTGTTTTAGAAAGAAAGTATATGTGATCTTTCCAGGAAAGATCACGAGAAAAGAAAACGCCAAGAATGTTAAGAGAAGAGGAAGGATTGAGTTGTGTTATTGAGGGTAAGGTGATAGTTGTGTGGAAGATTGTGACGAGTAGACAGATGGAGGAACTGAGTTTTTGAGGCATTGAAAGCCACAAGGTTTTCTCTGCCCCAATCAGAAATAGCAGAAAGATCAGAGGTCAGGTGCTCCATAGCCGTACAGCCCGTACTACGCGAATAATGGAGTGACTGTTAAGAGGAACGCTTTGGGAAGTGGGTGGAGAATTGAAGAGTGGAATCATCGGCATAGGAGTGATTAAGACAGGAAGTGCGAATTAAAAAATCATTAATAAATAAAAGGAAAAGAGTGGGTGACAGGATAGAACCCTGAGGAACACCACTGTTAATTTAGGAGAAGAACAGTGGTCATCTACAACCGCAGCTATAGATCGTCCAGAAAGGAAATTAGAGATGAAGGAACAGATAGAAGGATAGAAACCGAAGGAGGGCAGTTTGGAAATTAAAGATTTGTGCCAGACTCTATCAAAAGTTTTAGATATGTCCAACACAATAGTAAAAATTTCACCGAAATCTCGAAAGGAAGATGACCAAGAGTCAGAGAGATATGCAAGAAGATCGGCAGTAGAGCGTCCCTTCCGGATCTGAAAGAGTGTGAGAAGAAAGGTGTTTAAGAATCTTCCTATTAAGGATAGATTAACAAATTTTGGAAAGGTAAGAAATCAAAGCAATTGGACGATAGTTGGAGGGGTGAGAGCGGTCATCCTTCTTTGGGACAGGCTGAATGAAAGCGAATTTCCAGCAGGAAGGAAAAGTACCAGATGAGAGACAAAGACGAAAGAGTTTGCCTAGTCAGGGTGTCAGCACAGAAGCACACTTCTTAAGAATAATAGGAGGAACAACATCAGGACCGTACGCCTTCCTAGAGTTGAGCACAGATAGGCCAGAAAAAACATCCTTAGAAGAGATTCTAATTTCCGACAAAATAAGTAGTATGGGTGCAAAAGGAGAGAGTGCAGAACAATTGCGATGTTGATCAAATGTTGCAAGGTGTCCGCCCCAAGGGTGAAAAAAAGGGGAATCCACCTAACATAAGAGACTTTGGGGAAGAAGTTGGGACGGCCCCACCCCGCAAAAAGGTATACCTAATCTAAGAGAGAGAGGAGCCAGAGCATCTTCACCTAGAAGAGCCCGGTGCATAAAGAGAGTTCCGGGTAGCATCACCGGGCTTAGAAGTGTCTTTCAGCCAGTTGGCATAGAAACCAGTGCCCGCCAGGCATATCAGCCAGTTGGCATATTACACACACACACCCGCACCAACTATATATATACACACACACGTTCATAGATTCCCTATTATCGCACACACACACACACACACCGACTATATATATATATATATATACTCATAGATCCTGAGCAGCCATTTCATCTAAAAACGTACACACACACTTCCCGACTACATATATACGCTCAGATTCCCTACTGTTACACACACACACACATACAACGTATATAAACAGATACATGTAAAGGCTCTATCCCAATATACGAGCATGCCGAATAACTACCGCACAAAAAGAATACACAACCACCACTACAGCACCACAACCACCAATCGTCTAACACCCCGACAACGTATATAAACAGATGCATGTAAAGGCTTTATCCCAATATACGAGCATGCCGAATAACCACCACCACAACCAGCAATCTTCTAAGTATAGCTTACCATCACTTAACCAAACCCACCTTATTCACGGCTTTCTCTTACCAGCTTCTGATAGACCGACAACGTCTCTAAATACGACCCAATTAATAGACAAAGCTATTAAACATAAACAAATATGTATATGGTGCCCAAAAATAGACCAACAAGATCTCAAAAAAAGGAGCAACACTATTATTAGAGATTCTCATGGTGGAAAACCACGAAACCGATTTGATACTGGGTGGACGATCTTTTAAACAAAAATTCGAATATGATAAACTAAGTTTAATACAAAAACAAAATTTCACTTTAATATACAAAATTATCCTTAAACTATAACATAAAAAGCATTAGTATGATTTTTAAAAGAAAATATAAATTAAATTAGGGGTAACTTATTAATTTTTCCTCTTTAACCAATTATTTTTCACATTTTAGCCCATCATGTTTTAAGATTAGATACCAGAATACAAATTTATCTTTAAGACAAATGTAACTTTAAACCTTATTACAAAAAAAATATTAATATAACTTTATATTAAAAATAGATTGTATTTCGGGGTAACATACAGTATTAATTTTTTCCTCTTTTACCTAATTATTTTTCGCATTTTAGCCCATTATGTTTTAAGATTAGATGCCAGATTGTGCTATGCGTCGAATTAATTCTGTTATTTGCACGTACAAGATTAATTCGAACTAACACAGTACCAGGCTTATTTTACATTAATTTCTCCCAAACTATAAAATTCAGCATTTTTAAACTAAAACAAATACAATACTTAGAATATTCATTATAGATTTAGTATGGCGCACAAAATAATATGGCATGTATCACAAAGATGCCAAAAACCTCCAGTCCTCATTTACAAATCAGTTTAAGCATAGGGAATAAACAACAGCATATCATAAAGGTGGGTTGTTTATCAATAATCGAACATAGACCAGCTCCTCTGTGGACTTATTTACATTTCAGAAGGCATCGAACTAACAGCGCAAGACTAATTTTACATTAAATTCCCTCTACTAAAACTACTAGGGGCACTCAATATATTTTGCCCTACCTTTTTTTTTCTTTTCAATTTTCCTTATAAGTTCCAGAAATTTTGTACACAATTAGTTACATACCTTTTTTACAAGATTTTATTTTTCCACATAATCTCCATCCTTTTCTACGGCTTTCTTCCACCTCGAAACAAGGGCCTTTGTTCCTTGCTGGTAAAAGTCCGCTGCGTTCCGCTCGAGCCACCTCTTAACCTCCTCAACAACCTCATCGTCACTCTGAAACTTTCTTCGACGAATAGCATCCTTCATTGGCAAATCATCCCCTTTTGTCTCGTTTCGAGCCAACGACTCAGAAGCAATTTCTTTTCTTTTGGCTTTATGATCTTCAGTCAGTTCACGAGGAACAAACCGTGAACACACTTTTGAGTATCCCAGTTGCTGAATTATCGTATTCACACTTTCTTTACTAATCCTAGCTCCAGTGATAGCTCCTTGTATGTGACACGCCGATTTGATCGAATGATGCTGTTAGCATGTTGCATAGTGTGAAATGTAACAACCGATGCCGGTCGACCGCTGCATGGCTCATCATCAAGGCTGGCTCTCCCTCTCTCCGATGATGTCACACGTTTAGACCAGCGTCCAACTGTGCTTCGATCAACAACAGCATCTCCGTAAACGTTTTGCAGACGTTTGTGAATATTTTCAACTGTTTCCTTCTCTACGGTTAAGAACTCGATAACAGCTCTCTGTTTATGACGCATATCAGTGTCAGACGCCATTTTCGAAACTGCATTAACCATCGGTTTTATACAAGGGTGTCTAAAAGCAGTTTCATACAAAGAAGGGAGGTTCAAACTGGAAAAATCCGGTTATGTGAAGCGCAGAAAGTTCAAACTTACGGCCCAAAAGACATTTCAGCCCCATGGCCTATTATTTAACTAAGAAAAAAGGGTGGGGCAAAATATATTAAGTGCCCCTAGTAGTTTTAGTAGAGCATGCCCAATAAATATCGTTTTCTAAGCGTATTTATAAAAACGGAATTTATAGTATAACTCATTTAATGGCACCTTTTACAATTCAATAAATAAAATGGAAAGATTCATCGAAAATCAGCATGGATCCCGATCGGGAAGATCATGTTTATCACAACTTATAGAGCATTTATAACAATATCCTTGATGCACTTGAAGGCAATGAAAACTATGATGTCATATACATGGATTTTGCTAAAGCTTTCGACAAGTGTGATCATCGTATAATAACACATAAAATGAAACATATGGGAATAACAGGCAAAGTGGGAAAATGGATCTATAATTTCCTCAGAGAACGACTACAGGTCGTTAAAATTCAAGGTGTATCATCATCAGAATAAGAAATACGCAGCTCAGTGCTACAAGGTACAGTGCTGGCCCCACTCCTGTTCATTATCATGCTAACAGACATAGACAGTGGAGTTATCAGGAACAGTATAGTAACATCATTTGCGGACGATACAAAGATCAAGCTAAATCATTATTAGGAAGAGGTATAATAAACAGTAAATTGGATTTGTTAACAGTACTGTTGTATGTGCTCATCAAACCTGGACCAGGTTGCCATAACAGGTTAAGTGATTTATGAACTGTTGGAGACCTTCCTACCTTTGACCCTTCTGCAGCACCCCGCCTCATTCTGGTAATTTGATATAAGAAAACGTTGTTTTCTAGACAGGGATTTTGAACAACACCCTGGCCGTATGAGTACTGAGCAGTACAATAATCGAATCTGCGCAGGACAAACAGATGGAGAGAGAGAGAGAGAGAGAGAGAGAGAGAGAGAGAGAGATTTGAGTGCATTAGTATTATTATTATTTTAACCCTTTACTTGCCTACGTCCCTATTTTGGGTGGGCTTTGCCCCTTCACAGTTAGATATGAGTTGTTCAGCAGCTTCTGGTCTGCTAAATTGTATTATGGCCCGCAGTGGTGTAGTGCTAAATAAAGAAGTGGGGGAACGCATTTTGAAAGTGTTACTCAGATGCGGAGGGGACAATGGCGAGCGCGGCGAGCCCATACAGCTGGGGGTCCGGGGGCACTGTAAGCCCCCGGGAAATCTTTTGAAATCTGACCAATTTCAGGGATATTTTGAGGTCATATGCACTGGATATTAGGATATATTCCAAGGTTGAAGATGCAGTATTTCCAGTGTCATTAGCAGAGCTGGGCACTTCCGCAAACACTTCCGCAAACCGCAAATTCCGCAATTGCGGAAGTATGTTTTTCGTTTGCGGATTTGCGTTTGCGGCAAAGTCATCGCAAATTAGTGAATTTGCGTTGCGGAACTAAGACCGCAAACGCAAATCTTTCCGCAAATTTCCCACGTGGCCACTGGCCAAGCCCGCTAGTCATGGGTCAGATATAATGAAGCCCAAAAGGGCCAGCCTGACCTCTGACAACTTCCAACGTCTCGTGTTCATGAAGGGGAACATGGACTTATTAAAACTGGATTTGGCTCAGTTACTGGAGGAGGACGACTGAACTTGTTGACAAAGCCAGAGGCGTACACTTGTAGAGGCTAGAGGGGTTGAGTTGTACAGTGAGTTCAAGTTGTGTACAGTCACAGTGTTAACTTAATTTAACTTGTGTAATGTAATGTGTGTACAGTTACTACAGTTACAGTACAGTCTTCTCTAACGTGTCTAAGTCTCAAAATTTATGAAATTCAAATGATTAAATTTATTATTTAATTATTTACTATTTACTTGCAGGAGGTGTTTTTGTTCAATATAATATATCAATATATGTAGTATTTTTATTTCTTCTACAATAGTGATTTATTGTAATAAATTATTTAGCCTTGTTTTTAATAAAAACAAGGCTAAAACATTAAACATTAAAAAGATATAAAAACTTTTTATACCTCTTTAATGTTTTGGATACTTTTTATAGTTAAAATTGCGATTGCGGAATTTGCGGTTTGCGGAAGTGTTTGCGGAAGTGCCCAGCACTGTAAAAATTGGAAATATGGTTTGCGTTTGCGGATTTGCGTTTGCGGCACCAAAAATGGCAAGCAGTTTGCGGATTTGCGGTTGCGGAAGGTAAGGTTTGAGTTTGCGGATTTGCGGTTGCGGAAGGTAAGGTTTGAGTTTGCGGATTTGCGATTGCGGAAGTGATTTTGAGTTTGCGGTGCCCAGCTCTGGTCATTAGATATACGACATCCAGTACGATCAATAAAAATAGCTAACAACTGGAATGATTAACTAAAAAAAAGTTAACAACTGGTACGCCGTGGTGACTGTTTCACCAGATCTTTATAGGCTAGCATTGCCTCAGTCGAAGCTAAAAGAAATGAAACAGTTAATGATTCTTTCACATATTTCTTCTAGGGGTGGGAATTAAAATTTCATGACGTTAGAGATTTGTAAGTTCGGATTTATTTGAAATAGTGAGGGAACGCCGTTCCGTCTACCAAAAAAAGTAAGGGAACGCAGTTCCCACGCGTTCCCACAGCACTACACCACTGATTATGGGTGCCTCCAATCTTCTTCGTTTAGTTGTGTTTGTGACAATACGCTGATTTAGAATATTGCTGTATGTTTGATTTGGTGTTAGCACTTCTTTAAATTAATCTGACTGAGTAATATAGCATTGATGAAGTGCGTTTAGAAAAGTAGTTGACAAATTCTCCACATGTATTTATTGCAGTCATTAGATCGCATAAGTTATCAAACAGGTAATTCCAATTAACTTAGTATATATGATATGCTCTAGGCCTAGGGTGTATATATATATATAATATATATATATATATCTGAGAAAAAATGTACTTTTGCGTAATTAGCTGTAGATATGATAGTTATGTGTTAAAATGTAGGTTGCCGCCTAATTTTTATTGCGAAAGATTCAGATGTTTAATTTAAATATTTAATAATTAATTATTTAATAATTAGAGGCAAAACTACCTACTACCTACAAGAAAAAGACATACAACCCAAATCAGCATGGCTTCAGGGCTGGAAGATCATGTCTATCACAGTTACTAGACCACCAGGAGAAAATATTGTCTCGAGGACAAAACATAGCTGTAATATATACGAATTTGCTAAAGCCTTCGATAAATGTGTCCATGGAATCATAGCACACAAGCTTAAGAATGCAGGAATTACTGGAAAGCTAAGAGAATGGATATTTAATTTCTTGACGCAAAGAACACAAAGAGTGGTGGTAAACGGAGTTAAATCGGAAGTCGTGAGCTCTGTCCCAGAAGGGACAGTATTAGCCCTTGCTGTTCATAATAATGATCGCAGATATTGATGCAGATATTAAGGACAGTATTGTATTATGCTTCGCAGATGACACAAAGATATGTAAGGAAATAGTGAACGAAGGCTACATAAGAAAATTACAAAACGACATTGAAACATTATTCCAGTGGGTAGAAGACAACAATATGAAGTTCAACGAAGAAAATTCCAACTTCTAAGATATGGTAATAACAAGGAGCTACAGAAAAAAAGGGTACAAAACTCTGCAAGCCAAACAGATAATGCCAAATCCACAAGTCAGGGGTCTTGGAGTAATAATGTCGTCGGATGCAGAATTCAGAGAGTGCTATAACATCAAAATTACAACGACTAGAAAAATAATGGGAATCATATGGAGGAGCTTTCGCAACAGAAAAGTAAACATCATGCTCAAATTATAGTAGAGTCTAGTCCTACCAATAATTGAGTATTGCTTCATAAACCGATAGAAAAAACGAGACATTGCGAACATTGAAGCTATACAAAGGGCTTTCACGTCTAAGACAGAGGAAACGGAAGGTGAAGACTACTGGTCTCGACTACATTCCCTTGGTTCTTACTGACAGACTTTCTAACCAGAGCATCTTTTAATTATTATTTTTACCAGCAAAGATACAAAAAAATTTAATAATTTTCTTTTCTTACTTGTATCCATGGAACAGACATAAATAATTGGGAATGATTAGGCATCCTACATTTTGTACCATTTGCAAATTTTAGATGTTTTACTTAACAGTCCTTGATCTGAATCATCTAGCTGAAAAAATAAGAATATTGGACCTCTCACTATATACAACGTATCCCGGTGACACGGTGAAGAAGTTTTCTGAGAGCTGAGATAAACTTACTGTATATAATGTATAAATGATTTGGCAAGCAACGACGAAGATGAGAAGTTTAAGTTAAATAGAAATTCAGAAGAAATTAAATATTGGTGCAGAGAACTGGATGAAAATTTTATAAAATAGATAAAATTAGGTTAGGTATACCCCTTTGGGGGGTGAGGACATCCCACCTTCTACCCAAAGTCTCTTCTCTCTTCCTGCTTTCTCTCCTCACTCTCTTAGGTTAGGTGGATTCCCCCAGCCTGTAGATAGATAGAGGGCAAGAGATGAAGACAAATCCGTAAAGCAGAAATTTGAATGCCCTTTAAGAGAAAAGCGACCAACAATCTAATGGCCAGTTCTGGAACATTCTTCCTCATTCCATCTTTCCCTGTCTATGACTAAAGATGTTATATTTAAATCAGGTCAAATTGCGCAAAACTACAAGAAGCCAAGAAGGATGTCGATGTATTGCTTCATAGAAGGCGTGAGTAGCCAACTTTAATTTGTGTGATGATTTTAAAAGATGAGTTAAACCTAATAAAATGGTCGTGAAACATTTTTCAGTTTTTCTATGGTGCCATAAAGCCAACCTTCGTCCTCACGGTCTCACCCCTCGGCCCTCACCCCATTAAAAATTCAATTCGAACACCCCCTCTAATTTCAATTCCTGGGGAAAACACTGTTGTAACCCCTCCCTCTGCTAACATTGTTGCTAATATTGTTTTTGGTAGCGCGGAGAGACACTGACTGAGGCGCATTGTGGTGGGATGGCGGGAGGCGAACCGCGAATGTAAACACCGCCAAATCACGGTTAACTCCATGTCACGATCGCGGATAAGTGCACAGTTGTAACAATTAGTAAGTCATGGTTAATTCAATTGACGACAGTGAATCATGGATAACCGCGTGAATATAATGTGTGTGTATATACTGTATACCTCGTTAACCTCGTTGCGGTTCCGTGCGTCAGTCTCTTCACACGAAGGCCATGCTGGTGGGCCCCGTCTCTAAGCATGACTTGGTGGAGGAGTGAATTGCTCTCTTGCGCTCTCCACAGTACATAGCCAGGTACACCCGGCTGAGCCAGGCATCTAGTCTTCTCTTGAAGACTTCAACTTTGATCCCTGTAACGTTTCTGAGGTCCTTAGGAAGCTGGTTAAAAAGTCTTGGCCCCCTGACAACCAAGCTATTTTCCTTCAGTGTTGAGGAGGTCTCTTGTCGGGCCTTTAGTTTGGGAACACTACATATTCTGCCTTTCCTATTGTCCAGCGTTGTTTGGATGGTAATTGGGTTTAATTTGAGGTTTGATACCACTCGCTGATTTTTCTGCTGATCTTTGTATCGTCCGCAAATGATGTTACTATACTGTTCCTGATAACTCCACTGTCTATGTCTGTTAGCATGATAATGAACAGGAGTGGGGCCAGCACTGTACCTTGTGGCACTGAGCTGCGTACTTCTTATTCTGATGATGATACACCTTGAATTTTGACTACCTGTAGTCGTTCTCTGAGGAAGTTATAGATCCATTTTCCCACTTTGCCTGTTATTCCCATATGTTTCATTTTATGTGTTATTATACGATGATCACACTTGTCGAAAGCTTTAGCAAAATCCATGTATATGACATCATAGTTTTCATTGCCTTCAAGTGCATCTACGATCAGGGCCTGGTTAAGGTTACGGGGGGCCCTACGCCAAGGGCTCAAGGGGGACCTCAAGCTCATCATTAACACTATAATGTAGCTTGTTGAATAGGTGTGATCTTAAAATGCACAATAATTTACAAAAATATATATACACATAGAGTATAAAATGTGTGCATGCATGAGACAAAAATGTAAAACGAAATGAAGTACACAAAAAATTATGGCATGAGTACCATACAACTACAGATATTTTATTGGACCAGACACAGTTTACATTAAACATACCGACAATAAATCTGCAAACTGTTGTAGGTCTATCCATAATAATAAAAAATTTGGAAGTCCTAGAAAATTAAGCCTGGGGTTTCTTTTCTAGCAGCACTTTTTTCTGACTATGTTCTAGTCTAACACTGTCACTGTGTCTGACAAAATGAAATACACCTCTAACATTTCTAATAATAGTTTTATTCATAGTAACTCAGATTTTTATAGAAATCACTTACAATGGCTTACGAATTTATTGACAATATAATCAAAATAAAATGTTTTTAAGGCGAGTACGGCAAACGTAAAACTAGAGGGGGAGGAGAAATTTCGGGGGGGGCCCTACGCCATGGCGTAACTGGCGTATGCCTTAACCAGGCCCTGTCTAGGATAGTGTTACAATGCTCTACAAGTTGTGAAAAGCATGATCTTCCCGATCGGGATCCGTGCTGATTTTCGTTGAATCTTTCCATTTTATTTATTGAATTGTAGAAGGTGCAATTAAATGAGTTATACCATAAATTCCGTTTTTTATAAATACGCTTAGAAAACGATATTTATTGGGCAAGCCATACTAAAACTATAATGAATATTCTAAGTATTATAATTGTTTTAGTTTAAAATGATGAATTTATAGTTTGGGGGAATTTAATGTAAAATTAGTCTGGCGCTGTGTTAGTTCGATGCCTTCTGGAATGTAAATAAGTCCACAGAGGAACTGGTCTATGTTCGATCCTTCAAACACAACCCACCTTTATGAGATGCTGTTGTTTATTCCCTATGCTTAAACTGATTTGTAAATGAGGACTGGGGGTTTTTGGCATCTTTGTGATACATGCCATATTTATTGGGTGCGCCATACTAAATCTATAATGAATATTCTAAGTGTTATATTTGTTTTAGTTTAAAATGCGTGTTAGTTCGAATTAATCTTGTACGTGCAAATAACAGAATTAATTCGACGCATAGCACAATCTGGCATCTAATCTTAAAACATAATGGGCTAAAATGCGAAAAATAATTGGGTAAAAGAGGAAAAAAATGAATATGTTACCCCGAAATACAATCTATTTTTAATATAAAGTTATATTAATATTTTTTTATAATAAGGTTTAAAGTTACATTTGTGTCTTAAAGATAAATTTGTATTTTGGTATCTAATCTTAAAACATGATGGGCTAAAATGTGAAAAATAATTGGTTAAAGAGGAAAAATGAATAAGTTACCCCTAATTTAATTTATATTTTCTTTTAAAAATCATACTAATGCTTTTTATGTTATAGTTTAAGAATAAATTTGTATATTAAGGTGAAATTTTGTTTTTGTATTAAACTTAGTTTATCATATTCGAATTTTTGTTTAAAAGATCGTCCACCCACTTTTAAGTTGGTCTCGTGGTTTTCCACCATGAGAAGCTTTAATAGGGTCTATTTCCGGGCATCATAAACGTATTTGTTTATGCTTAATGGCTTTGTCTATTAATTGGGTCATATTTAGAGACGTTGTCGGTCTATCATAAGCTGGTAAGAGAAAGCCGTGAATAAGGTAGGTTTGGTTAAGTGATGGTAAGCTATACTTAGAAGATTGCTGGTTGTGGTGGTGGTTATTCGGCATGCTCGTATATTGGGATAGAGCCTTTACATGCATCTGTTTATATACGTTGTGGGTGTGTGTGGGGGTGTAGTGGTGGTTGTGTATTCTTTTTGTGTGGTAGTTATTCGGCATGCTTGTATATTGGGTAGAGCTTTTAAGTGCATCTGTTTATATACGTTGTGTGTGTGTGTGTGTGTAATAATAGGGAATCTGAGCGTATATATATATATATATATAGGGTGTCCCCAAAAAACTATATACTCTTTATAGCATCATATATTTTATAATTTAAAAAAACCCAAACAATATATTGTTATAGCAATTGCCAATGAAAGGTAAATTAGTAATCTAAGTGATCAAAATGTTATAGCGAGTTGTTTGCATATAAAATTTAATTGACTACGCCAAGTGCTCAAAATGTTCTCCGGCGGCATGAATGCACTGTCAATACAACAAAATCGTGTGGTCTGATGAAGCTACCTTCAAGCTGAATGTCAGTAAATCGACACAACTGCAGGTACTGGTCACCTGATAATCCACACGTTTATGTGGATAAACATGTTAATTTACCAGGATTAACAGCATGGTGTGGTTTATCATCCAGGGGTTTGGTTGGACCATTTTTCTTTAATGGGACAGTTACCGGTGCCGCATATCTCGACATGCTGCGGACAGAAATTATACCTGCAGTTCGGAAGTTGTTTGGAAACGACGACTTTTACTTTCAACAAGATGGAGCCCCCCTCATTATCATTGTGATGTCAGAAGGTACCTCGATGAAATGTTGCCTAACCGTTGGATAGGACGAAGAGGAAGCGTTGAGTATCCTCCACGTTCACCGGACTTGACTCCACTTGATTTTTACTTGTGGGGCTACCTGAAGGATGCAGTTTATGGTACAAGACCTGCAACACTCGAACACCTTAAGGATGCAATTAGGGAAAAGTGCGGGACCATCACAGCATCCACATTAGTCCATGTCTGCGAATCAGTTAGTCGACGCATTCAAAAGTGCATTCATGCTGCCGGAGAACATTTTGAGCATTTGGCTTAGTTAATTAAATTTTATATGCAAACAACTCGCTATAACATTTTGATCACTTAGATTACTAATTTACCTTTCATTGGCAATTGCTATAACAATATATTGTTTTGTTTTTTTAAATTATAAAATATATGATGCTATAAAGAGTATATAGTTTTTTTGGGACACCCTGTATATTCGGGAAGTGTGTGTGTACGTTTTTAGATCAAATGGCTGCTCAGGATCTATGAGTGTGTGTATATATATATATATATATATATATATGGTGTGTGTGTGTGTGTGTGTGTGCGCGCGATAATAGGGAATCTATGAATATATATATATATAGTTGGTGTGTGTGTGTGTGTGTGTGTGTGTGTGTGTGTGTGCGTCTGTGTGTAATATGCTAACTGGCTGATATGCCTGGCGGGCACTGGCTTCTATGCCAACTGGCTGAAAGACACTTCTAAGCCCGGTGATGCTACTCTGAACTCTCATTATGCACCTGGATTTTCCAGGTGAAGGATGCTCTGACTCCTTTCTCTCTTGGGTTAGGTATACCCATTTGCAGGGTGACGCCGTCCTAACTTCTCCCCCAAAGTGTCTTAGGTTAGGTGGATTCCCCCAGCTTGCTGGAGGAATTCCCCCTTTTTTTTGTTTTTGCCACCACCCTGGAGTGGTTGACACCTTGCAACATTTGATCAACATTGCAATTGCTCTGCATTCTCTCTTTTAGCGCCCATTTCACTAAAATAAAGTCAGACGGGGAGGAGATGGAAGAACAACACTGGAATCGTCCAGGGTTGAAAAGTAAGCGAAAGTTTGAACGAAGAGTTCAACTTTGGCAGGAGAAGAGACGGCAACTGTAGTGTTTTATTTATTAAAGGGCCTATTTGGCCGATATATTAAGAGTGCAACAGGTAAATGAGTATCTGTCCAGCTTTACCAGCTGACGTTTCACTGACACAACCTAAAGGATTGACAAAATAACTTGCCAGTTGGAGTTTATGTTATTCAAATAACTAAATTATTTTTAAGATTTCAAGCCTTTAACTTATTTAATGGAGTTTATGTTTATTAAAATAACTAAATTATTTAAGAATGTCAAGCCTTTAGGGCAAGGGCGAACGTTAATACATAAACAGCACAGAGAGAGATATTCTGGTAATTTGCGATTAACACTAAACTGACGAGCTATACTTACAAAATTTTGAGAGCCCCAAAAACCTATGATCCTGACTGAACAAAATCCAGAATTCAACTCCCCGTATGTAGGATCTTATAGCACCCTTGTAGAGAGTTTTCCCCAACTTCTTCCCTCAAGGGCAGCTCTTGTCCCCCATTCCCAACCGAAACACCCACAAAAAATATAAAAACCGTTACATTCTCTGAGAAGTTACATTCAACAGGCATCTTAAATTTATCTTTCCAAACGACTATATAAAAAAATCGCTATATTAACAATGTTCATTACAAACATTTCTCTCGGTGCCATTTATTAAATTTATTACAAATCATTACACAACTATGCCGTCGGAATGGAAAAGAGGAGGGAAAGAAGCGGAAGTAAAGTTGTTCAAGAGGTTCTTAGCTAGATGCCAGAAAGAGCGAGAAGAATTAGAATTGGATGGATTTTCACATTTTTGTTGGATGAAGGAATTTTTGGCGAGTCGAAGAACAGATTTTGCACGATTCGAGCAGAAATATAAGCTGAGTGAGAGTCAGGAGTTGGATGGCGACGGTACCTTCTGAAAGCCTCCTCTCTGTTGCTGATAGCATTAGAACAAATGAAGTTAAACCAATATGGAATGTACGCCTCTATGCCCGAGAGAATCACCCAGAAGGGCCCCGGCCACGGAAGCAGTAATCATTCCATGGGAAATCAGAGAAGTACTGCCCAAGGGCTTCCCAATCAGCGGCGCCAAAGTGCCAAAGGCGATAGGACAGGAAACAGATATAAGATTGTGATCGGAGGAGCCCAACGGAGAGAGAAGTTTCACAGAGTAAGAAGAAGGATGAGAGGTAAGAAATAAATCCAGAATGTTGGGCCTATCTCTAAGGCGATCGGGAATACGAGTAGGGTGCTGTACAATCTGCTCTAGGTCATTTAGGATAGAAAAGTTCTACAGATCTACAGAAGCTAAGGCTAACAAAGACCCTAAGATCCACTCTAAGGTTAGCCCGAGAGAAAGGAAAGAGTAGAGGGTTAAGAGAAGAGAATAAGGGGTTAAGTAAGTAGCAACACCTATCACTCGTGGGTTAACATTCATTCAGAAAAAGAGAAAAAGACTCACCATCATCATCCGCCGGCCACTACCGACAAGTCAGAAAAATAGTCGAAGAGAATAGGAGAGGGGTGAAAGATGAAAAGAAGTAAAATAAGAACGCTTACAAACCATGCAAACACAGTCTTAACTCACAGTCATACCATGCAAACTACAGACATGCAAGTAAAGAGAGTTACAGACATGCAAGTAAGGAGAGGATAAGAAAAAAGGAGTAAAAGTTAAACAAAAAGTGGGTTAGTTTACGCTACAAGCTACATCTACGTTCGTATGGCATGTCACAAGCTGGCATTAATCGTCAACAGACTCATCCTCGACCACCACCCCCAGAGCTCCTGTTACTAATTGTTTTTTTTATTTTAAACAACGTTAATATTTTTAAAATGCTTATCTAAACGGTTCTTAAACATATTAACGCTGGTAGAGTTAGCGACTGACGCGGGAAGATTATTCCATTTATCAATTACTCTAAACGTAAAGAAGTTTTTAGCGATATTAGTAATGAAACGTCTGCCACGCAACTTAAATCCGTTATTACGAGTATTGCTATTATCGAAAGTGAACAGTTTGTCAAAATTTACGTTATCGATGTTATTAACGATTTTGAAAACTTCAATAAGCTCCCCCCTTAATCTCCTAGTTTCGAGTGAAAGCCAGTCTAACTTTTTAATCCTATCTTCATAAGGTTTGTTCCGCAATGACGGAATTAGTTTCGTGGCACGACGCTGAACCCTTTCTAACCTATCAATATCCTCACGCAAATACGGGCACCAAAACTGAACGGCATATTCTAAATGAGGCCTGACTAGGGACTTGTAAAGGAGCAATATAATATCCTTCGATTTAAATTCGAAATTACGCGCTATGAAGCCTAACATCCTATTACCTTTTGCGCAAGACTCCAGGTACTGGTTCCTAACTTTTAAATCCTTAGATACGCGTACGCCTAAATCTACTTCCTCGTCAACGCTCGCTAACTCTCTATCATCCATCGTGTATGTGTAATTATTGTTACGAGAACCTATATGCAAAACTTTACATTTGTCAACGTTAAATTGCATCTGCCACTTATCCGTCCACTCCATAATCCTATTTACATCGTCTTGGAGCCTATTTCTATCGTCCTCGTTAACAGAGATGGGCAAGATCACCAACTTTGGTGATCTTGAAGATCAAGATCAGATCACCAGAAAAATGTGATCTTGAAGATCAAGATCAGATCACCAGAAAAATGTGATCTTGAAGATCCAGATCAAGATCGTGATCTTGAAGATCACTTTTCAAGATCACTTTTTAAGATCACTTTTATATGAATTGAAAAAAGTTGTACTCTTGTAGAGTAAACAAAAACAAATTATTTTGTTAATCACTCCTGAAAAGTATCACTCCTAATACTCCCCTGAGGGCTGAGGCAATACAAGCATCGCATCCTACCCATGTCACCTGATCTAAACCACGGGGATTGACGATTCCCCTTTCAGTTTTTCAGGTGGTAAACTTAAAACTTAGTATTATCATAACTTATCAGCAAAGAAAAACTATTAAATGACCTACATATAGTTTTTAGTTCTATTTTTCTCAATTCTCATTTCATCAGGTCCATAACCCATATCAATGAATGGTCAGCATATATAAGTAAACATTTTTTACATAGAATTTAATTTTACAGTTTTACTGCAGTACGCAATTACTGACAATATAAGGGTAAAAACTGCAAGTTAAGAGTGTTAATTTAATGTTCAACCGCTGTAAACATTTGCTTTCAGCAAAACCAATTGTTCAAAGTTACCATCCGAGAGACGACTTCGTTTGGGGCTATGAACCATGCCAGCAAACGAAAACAACCGTTCCACTGGTGCAGAGGAAGGTAGCGTGGTGTTATACCTCTTGAAGATCTTCTTTATAGCAGGATACCTATCTAAAGAGTCGAGTGCCTTACTGGTGTCCTGCAAATAATTGAGGACTTCCAAGTCTTCCTTGTTGTTAGGAGCAGAGAATGAGCCGTCCATAGTTCTGAAGAAATCGTCTTCAGATGATGAGTGAGTTCACCGAACTATTACCACTGCTGTCAGAATTACAATTTCTTACAGCCATTTGCAGCTTGTCTTTTACTTGAGACTTGATTGCTTCATGATCGCCGAAATTAGGCCCTTGCAACAATGATATCCATCTAAGTTTGAAATACGGATGAGATATTGAGGCCAAAACGGCATCAGTTACCTCGGGGCTCAACGACAAAAAATGACCAAATCTGGCATTGAAGCCAGAGACGACTGCTGCCAGTAATGGCATGCAGTGTCTCAAGCGCAGGTCGTTTGGTTGGATAGGCTCCAATCTTGCGAGGGCATCTTGAGTCACTAGGACTGTTGGAAGAAGACAACCGTAGTAGCATTCTTTCTCTGCCTGTAATTTGTTGAGGGCTGCTGCAATTGGTTTTAGAACAGACAAATATTCTGAAATAAATTCCAATTCATTGTCTTTGAGGATGGGTAGATTCAGTTCTTCAAGAGCTACATTCACGTCGTTCTTATGTTTATATATTTGGCTTAATGAGTCGTACATTGAGTTCCATCGGGTGACGCATGGGTACCTAAATTGGACGCCAGTTATTTCCTGTATTTTTTCTGCTGACTTGGGTTTACCAGCAGCATTCCACAGCGCCGAACATTTTCCCATTGCAGAATGCTTTATCTTCTTTAGTCCAGGTGAATTCAGTCCTTTATCTGCATCAGTTGTTGCTACCAAGTTCAATGTGTGGGAGGCACATCGAATATGGGATGATAGTTTCACTGACTCCTCTCCATGCTCTCCTGAATGTTCAGGAAAGTTGCTGATGATAACCTCTTCATCTGAATCTTTTTCATCATCATCTTCATCTGCATCATCTTCATCAATGTCGTCAGTACGATTCTGAACACGAACACCGAACTCTTTAAAGCATTTCACCATGTTCGATGCATTGTCGGTGACTGTAGATACAACTTTTCTATAAGATAAACCATGCTCCGAGTTGATCCTGTCCAATATTCCAGCAATTTTATCAAAGCTATGTGTTCCACGAAATCTTCGGCATGCCAGTGCAGCTGATCCTCGCGACAAGTCATCATTGATCTGTAATGTAAGAATATAAAATCAATGTTTGTATGAACATTTTTTTAAGCTTAATTTAATAATATTGGTTAGACACGCACCAGCTAAACTGCGCCACCAAACATTGAAGAGAAGAACTATGTGATATAAAGGAGGCAATTCAGCGATGAGTCGCCTACCATACCACCACATCAGTGACCCATCCCATAAGAGCAAAATGTGGAAGAGTCCATATTCACAGCCTGTGAATATGGACTCTTCCACATTTTGCTGTGAATCAGACACAATGACAGATGACAGAATCAGTGAATTAGTGTGAAATTACTGTGAATCACAGCAAAATGAAGACTCACCAAATTAATGAATGAGGAACACATGTCGAATAATTGAAAAGATTATACTATAAGTCTATCAGACTATCAGTCTATCACCAATGGTCAATTTATCAATTATATAAAAATAATACACTAAATCAATAGCATACCCAATGCGCAGTGACTCCCATGAAACTGCGGTGATTAGTTGACCATATGTCGCATGTAACACACACATGGTCAACTGCTGCCAGTTTTGCTTGTATGTCTTCCTTCATTGTACTGGTTGTTTTTGCAAGAGATCTAGCCAGGGTGCGTCTAGATGGCACCTGAACAGCCGGGTTGACGTCTGAAAAAAATATTTAAAAATTAAAACAAATACAATAGATTAGCTATGGAAAAAATATCAAAATATTTAGCTAGGCTAGCGATAGTCTAATGTTCATACAAATAATATGATTAATTATTTTAATCAGATATTAGCTATGGAAAAAATAGCAAAATATTTGAGTTATACTAACATGAAAGAAGATCCTTAAATTCATGTAGTTCAACTAGGCTCAATGGTAGGAGCCCATTAGCCACAAGCGAGAGAATCTTCTTTTCAAGGATATCCTTGCATATTGGTGGTCCTGGTTTTTTGCTTGGAAATGAGGAACATGCTTAGTGTTGACTGCTTGGCAATTTTGGCAGGGCCAGCATTGCTGCCGCTGGCATCTTCTTCTTTAGCTGGACGCTTGCGAGATTTCTTCTCCGATTCATATTCACCCAAAAGATCCGAATGTAGTTTCTGCACAAGAAAATAAATTATTATCATGCGGAGAGACTTCTTGAACACCCTGTATAATATTTATCAGAGTATCAAACTTCTAGTTGAAATTAATACTTAACAAGATTCTAAAATTTTGTTATCTTTAACTAAAATTATTTTCACCATGATCAGTGCATTTTTATCCTATGTTAAATTGAAAGCCGAATTTCGTCCTTCAGTAACTAAATAGGAGAAATTACAGACATGGATCAGACAGAGAGAAAGACAGATACACCTGGCGTTTTATTATAGTTGGATATCGGCAGTTTTTAATGTAGTTACTAGTCCATAATCTATTAATATCTGAAGTGCACAATATATTCAAATGGACGTCTATGTAAATGTAGCATTAGTCTTGTATGGCACCAGTCACTTAAAATATGACTTGAACCATTATGTTAATGTTGCTACTTACTACTTAGTTACTAAGTAGTACTAACCCTGAGGTGCCTCAGAAGATTGCTTGTTGAGTCGAGGCCAGCAGACAGAATTGTAGTTTTCTTTGTACACTGCCTACAAATAACTTTGATACTGTTTCCAGTTTTTTCGACAATTTGAAAATATTTTCCGTTCAATAGCACAGATTGATCCTTATTACCAACATTGTTATCTAAATATATTGAATACTGTTCTGGTGACAACCTAGAATATTTGGTTCCCTTGGGAGCCTGTTGAAGTTGTAAAATTGCACTCATTATTAAAAAATTCAATCTGTAAATAAAATATGTTTAGAATTAATTTATTATGAATACGGACCTATAGGCTATATTTTATGCCTATATATAATAATATTTAATAGAACACTTTTAACATAATTGCACAGTAAATTACACTTTTTACGAGCCTAAATTCCACAGCAACTACACCTTCCATGAGCCCACGCATGACGCAAGTCACCCAACTGACAGAAAACATAAACAGTCGGTGTTGAACAAAGTTGCCACCAGATGTCGCTTGGACAAAAAACAAATGACATTCGCATAGCGGCATATTTAAGAATCTGAAATTAAAAGTGATCTTGAAGTCTAAAGTGATCTTCAAGATCAAGATCACAAGAAATAAAGTGATCTTAGATCAAGATCAAGATCACCATAATAAAAGTGATCTTCAAGATCAAGATCAGATCCCGATCTTGATCTTCAAGATCACGATCTGATCTTCAAGATCAAGATCGTGCCCATCTCTGCTCGTTAACAACCTTACCGCCTATTTTAGTATCGTCCGCGAATTTTGACACGTTACTAGTCAATCCTACATCTATGTCGTTAATGTAAATTACGAATAGCAATGGGCCTAACACTGAACCCTGTGGGACACCGCTACCTACATCCAACCACCCCGATTCACTACCATTAACAACGACCCTCTGTCTCCTAGCACGAAGCCATCCCTCTAACCAGTTAGTTACCTGACCGCGTATACCGTGCGCTTTAACCTTCGCAATTAATCTTCTATGCGGAACTGTATCGAATGCCTTTTTAAAATTTAAATAAATAACGTCAGCCACTCTATGCCTATCGTATTCGCGCACTATTTCGTTATAAAATTCTAACAAATTAGTTAAACAAGATCTATGGCGTCGAAACCCATCAAATCTCTACTTTCTAAGTGATCGATGATACGATCCCTAACTACGGATTCCAAAAGTTTACCGACAATTGACATTAAGCTAATGGGCCTATAATTTGTAGCTACTGTGCGGTCGCCTTTTATAAAAATAGGCGTGACGTTAACTAATTTGAAGTCTTCAGGAATAATCCCCGTTTCGAGTGACTGATTAAAAATCTTTGTTAAGGGGCCAACGATAACATCTTTCAAATCTTTCAAATGTCTGGGATAAAAAACGTCAAGGCCTGGAGCCTTACTAACTTTTAGCCTATCGATATAATGCGCAATCTCACCCTCGTAAACAGTTATTTCATCCAAAATAGTCTCGCTACTAAATGGAACGATATCGTCCACGTCGGGGACATTATTTACGTCTTCTACGGTAAAAACGGTCGCAAAAAAGTTATTGAAAATACCCGCCATCGCCTGAGCATCAGAAGCCAAAGCGCCGTTAACATCCACTAGAGGGCCTATGTTATGTTTTATTGACGTATTCAAAAAACTTTTTTGGATAATGTTTACTATCCGCAGCTATAAGTATCTCTAAATTACGCTTAGCATTCCTAACTGATCTTTTAACCTGACGTCTAAGCTCGATATATCTATTAAAGTTAGCTGCCGTGCCATTGCGCTTACTAAGTCTATACGCTCTGTTACGCTCGTTTATGAACTCGCCTATTTCCTTAGTCGACCACTTGGGCCTACCATGATTTCTAGCGCGCTTGGGCCTACGAGGAATAAACTCCCTTTCAATATTCATAAAACTTTCTTTAAACGCCTCCCAATGCAAATTTGTGTCATTACCCATAAATGATAAAATAGTTCACCAGGGATGTCAGTGAAATGGGAAGAAAGCCAAAGGTGGTGATAAACATTGAAATCTGCTGAAATGGAGATTTCAGCAAAAGGAGAGCGGGAAAGAATGTATTCCACTTTGGAAGTGAGGTAGTCAAGGAATTTTGGATAGTCAGTAGAATTAAGAGAAAGATAAACAGCGTAGATGTATTTAGTTGAGATTGGCATGTAAGCCTTAGCCAGATGGTATATGATTCGGAAGATTCGAGTTCGGGAATACGAGACCAAGTTAGGTCATTGCGCACATATACGCAACATCCACCTTTGGAGTGAAATTGAGTATAGAGAAAGTAAGAGGGTACAGAAAAGGGGTTGCTGTCAGTCGTCCTAGACACCTGAGTTTCAGTGAGGAAAAGAAGATGAGGTTTAGAGGAGGAGAGGTGGTGTTCAACTGATTGAAAATTTGACAAAAGGCCACGAATGTTGCAGAAATGTAAGAAAAGTGAATCAGATAGAGGTCCAGAACATCTCGAATGGGCGGTAGCAGATCCATCCCCGCTGCCGTGGTCTGCGTTCCTGGTATCGGCAGTGGGGGGGGGGGAGCCAGAAGTGGGGACATTTATGGTCTCCTCCCCAGGGGACTTCGAGGTCCTTCAAGTTGATGCTATTTTTTTAAAATTTTTGTAAAGATTATGTAGTGTGTAAGATGCATGTGTATGTAGTGAGGAATAAGGAGAGAAGTGTGTGTTTGAAAGCATGCTGGACTGCTCACAGGGTAGATGAGACACGGAAAAAGATCAGCTAAGGAGGACAGTGACAGGAGAAACGGGAGTTCCAGCACTTCCTATCTTCTGTTTAACTCCCCCTCAGGAGTACTTCCCTAGTCGATTGGTGTCTACAATCTCCTCCTACAAAGAGTTAATTTATTTTCGAAATTGTTTTCCAGATGTTCAGAATTTGAACATGTGTAATGATCATTCCGCATGTCGAAGAAAGGGGAATGTTTTGTTTGATATCACAGTTTATAGCCAGGAAGGAAGAAATCATTCTCTATTTGAACTGTATGCTTTTTTTTAATGTACATAGCTTTGATTTTTGTTAGTTGTTAAATTTGGATAAATATACATTTCTATTTGTTTGAACATTTTACGAATTATATACAAAATATAGTACAGATATAGGCCCTTCCCTCTTATTATCCTTAGGCCCCTCACAGCCTTAATCCGGCCCTAGTTGTAATGTAATATAATAAATGTGGGTAGATGAAGGAATACTACACGGTAAGGAGTGCTTTTTGAGGAAAAGTCTTTTTTAGTTTAAATAATATGAAGAGAAATCTTGATATTTTGGATTTGATTTAGTAGTATGCCTGCAAAAATGTAGCGTGCAAATAAATTGCTATGCAAGATGGCCAATGTTGCAAGGGGGAAGGGGGGTGAGGGTAATGGGGGGAGTAGTTGTGCAACAAGGGGGCCTAACCTAAGAAAGTACAAAGGGGTAACCTAACCTAACCTAAGAAGGTCTCCTGACCTAAGAAGGTAACCTAAGAGATGTTCACGCAAGTATGTCTCATAACATAATGAATTTCTTTACAGTCTTAGTTGGCTTAGAAGGTGTAATCAGCCATCTGGCTTAATCGGCTTAGAAGGAGTAGTTGCCAGATTGTGCTATTTATTTAATTAATGGTCCGCCTGTATACTAAAGTAGAGAGAGATGTTCGCACTGCCACGTCTCATAAAATAATGAAGAGTCACCCCAGCCACCCTAGTCGGCTTTAGCATCACAGCCAGTTGACTTAGAAGGAGTGTGTGTATATATATATATATTAATACAAATATTGTATATATATTTATTTTAATGATAGAGTAAGATTGCGCTGTTTGTTTAAGTTGTGAAGCTCAGTCCAAATGCAAATATGTAGAGTGGCACAGTAGAATAATTCTGCGTTATTTATTGTCCCTTGTATATATATATATATATATATATATATATATATATATATATATATATATATATATATATATATAATATTTAGGAGAAATCCAATGACAAGGAGAAATGTAAATGCCATGAAAAGTCTTCTTTAATGCGCAACGTTTCGAGCAATACGCTCATCTTCAGGCTGTATGATAACAATGTGAAATTAAAATCAATAATTGAATGAAAAACAAGACAAAGAAAATTTCTATAACCTATTCATAAAGGCAAATTTTAAAAGACTGAAAAAAGAGGGTTAAATTCTAAGTTATACAGATTTACATATAAAATTAAGAAGCTATTTTAAATACAAATAGTAAATGTGAAATTAATACACTGGAAAAATTAACAATAGTACACTGGAATAATGAAACTAACTAACCTTTCACTGCAATTTCCGAGGCTAGACTGATTTAAGCAGAGGCAAAACGAGAAAACATAAGATAAGATAAGATAAGATAAGATAAGATAAGATGGTGAGGGCGATTGGGGAAGGGGGGATTATAAGGAATTGGGGAAGGAGGAGGGATTATAAGAAGTTTAAAGGGACAGCTGATGAGTCAACATTTAGCGTAGGGGTCAAAGTTTTAATGTAAAGCGATTCCAAAATTCTGAGTGAGTTGGGACAAGTAATACTTGTCCCAACTCACTCGGAAATTGCAGTGAAAGGTTAGTTAGTTTCATTATTCCAGTGTACTATTGTTAATTTTTCCAGTGTATTAATTTCACATTTACTATATGTATTTAAAAATAGCTTCTTAATTTTATATGTAAATCTGTATAACTTAGAATTTAACCCTCTTTTTTCAGTCTTTTAAAATTTGCCTTTATGAATAGGTTATAGAAATTTTCTTTGTCTTGTTTTTCATTCAATTATTGATTTTAATTTCACATTGTTATCATACAGCCTGAAGATGAGCGTATTGCTCGAAACGTTGCGCATTAAAGAAGACTTTTCATGGCATTTACATTTCTCCTTGTCATTGGATTTCTCCTAAATATTAAATTGAAGCTCTGTAGAAGCAACCCGCATGATTATATATATAATATATATATATATATATATATATATATATATATTAATGGAGAGAGGAGATGTTCTTATAACATAATGAAGCTCAGCCAGGAGAGCGTTGTAGAGATAACCATCTACCAGCCAGTTGGCAGCGCCAGCAGCTACCAGCGGCAGGAATGATGGCACACATGCATAAAAAATAATATATATATATATATATTATACCATTATCCCAGTTATTTCTATCGTTTATATACACCCATCAATGTGCAATTAAATCAAATAATATCATAGACCAAAAGAGTTAAATAAAACACAACTACATCATTCTGTTCCCACACAAACACTTCGTATGTAACTGAAAAGCATTTATATGCATTTAATAATAAAACACATTCTGTTTAATAATATCGATTTATATATTCGCCCTGAAACACCCAGAATGTAGATGGCTTTAATCAGAAAACGTTATCATAAATTCTCGTTATAAAGTATTTATATGCAGCACATCATTCTGTTTATTATCCCCAAAACACCGGGCTAAAGTTATCACTCGTATCGACGATATATACAGTCGGCTATTAATCAAATGGAATATAAACGAAATATGCAAGCTCTGCTCTTTCAACTAATTTTCACCCTAATATACAAACCAAATATTACTCTGGTACAGGAAAGATGTATCTGTGAAGTGATTAGGGTACCCCTATATAAAAGCTCAGTGAAACTTAAGTAGTATACAAGATGACGCCTAGCCAAAAATATTGATCATATATTCACGCCTGAAACACTGAGAAAAGAAAATACCATTTATATATTTCAATACAACTAATTCCTCAAACATTGTCACCAAATAATTAATTAACTTAAAAATATTACCCTACTCTTTCAAAAAAATTTCGAATAACTAATAATATGGGTGGTTATTTCATGTCGTGGTTAAAAACAATAAAGCACATATGCATCAAAATAATAATATTTGAATATCGATTTATATATTCGCGCCTGAAACAGAAAAGAAAATACCATTTATATATTTCAATACATCTAATCTCCAAACAATGTCGCCAAATTATTAATTGACTAACAATAAAACACTCGCATTTGGGGAGACGAAATTGGATCAATTTGAGAATTCCCCCATCATGAAATGAAGTTCAGGCAATAGCATAAATTATTTACAGCCACCATGGACGGCTTTAGCATCACATCCATTTGTCGTAGTGTATATATTAATATACAAAATGTGGATTGCTTCAATCAGAAAAAGTTATCTTACCTTGAATATCGCTTTATATATTCGCGCCTGAATCACTCAGAAAAGAAAATACCATTTATATATTCATTGCACTTCGTATATAACTATTTCACTTCACTGCACTTCGTATATAACTATTTCACTTCAATGCACTTCGTATATAACAATTTATATATCCCCAAAACACTCAGTTATCCATTTCGTATATAACTAAATTCATTTTATATATCCCCAAAACACACAGTTAACCGATCTTGCAAATAATTTAGTTGTCAAACGAACCCGTGGAAACATTCGAGAATAGTCGGGAAGAATTAGGAATATAAACGAAATAAATAAAACACATCGTTCTGTTTATTTATTCGCAATGCCAACGATGAGGCAATAAAACATTTCGAGAAAATTTTAAAACACCCTGAAATAAACAATGCCGTATCCCGATAAACGAAGGGTCTTCCAAGACCATCCTGTATAAGGGAACATTTGGACTACACATTATTGACCCAATAAAAGAGTTATATTACCTTAAGCATGTAGTACGAAATCAGATTATAATAACATTTCAAGAACAACTGCGTTTTATATAACACAGCTACCAGAACCGTATTATTTACTTTATGGATTATCACTTCAATGTAAAGAAACCCTTTCGCGAATTCAACTACCGTCCATGAGGCATACGGTTGTAAAGAAATCAACCACCGACCGATAGGCATATCTCACCGATCCTATTTAAATACTTCATTATTCAGAGCTAATTAAAACAACTTTTAATAGAAGCCCATAAATGAACAAAATATGATATTTTCCTATCTCCCGTTTTAACAAACCTTTCACGCCTTTAGGAATCATAATTGCTTAAGGTATCGTACGATAGACATATTTCTTTTTTTAATGAAATACTTAACTAACATTATTCAGATTTTCCTATCTTTCGTTTTAATAGACCTTTCTCGTAATATTAGTCAGAGCTAATTAAAGTCAATAAAAGTGTATTAACTCTTATTAGAAGACATGAAATAACCTCTTCCCATATTATTATATACTTGTTTCATTTTAGTAGAGTTTACCCTAAGTAAATGACATTTTCTATGCATATTTTAGAAAAGAAATCGAATTTAAGGCTTAACTTAACCATTTTTCTACTTTTACAGTGCGTTAAAAGTAATCTTTCATTATAGGTATTTGAAAGGCGTGTAAATGTTCGTTCAATCAAATCGGTTATAGACATTTGAAAGGTGTAGAAGTTCTGCTTATGTATATACATTTTATTAGTCCAGCATCCTTTTCTGAGGACACATTTTAACACTACACTTTAGGATAGACATTAAATTTTTAAATATTAATTTTCTGCATCAGATATCTACGAGTATCTCACGCTTATTTATAGTCTAGCCGAATATAACAAGAAATATCAGGAAATAGTTTTGGTATAAATTATAAACCTCCCCTCTCTCTCTCTCGCCCCCTTTTCCCTCTCAGGCAAAAACTTAAGGACTGCCCATAACCCCCGCTTAGTAACCCCCCCACTAAAATACGATCACCAATGAGTGTTCTGCTTTCTGAAAGTGTGAGGAGGGAGTAAGACTTTTCATCATCATGCCCTATTCTAGGGGCGCGCTCTCCCCGCACCTATAAAAACGCGTAACAGAGCCATATACAATTCAGTTTAGTGAAGTTACCAAACGGTGCATACAAATTTATACTTAAGGAAATGTCATCGGACGAATTCCTAAATATCGTCATGTAAGTCCCCTATGCGAATAAACGTATTCGCTCTCAGTAAAATATAAGCAATCTATTGTATCGCCATTTGTGTAGAAGTGTGTTTTTTTTTGTGAGTGCACAATTTTAATCTATTATTATTTTTATCTGAAAGGTCGGACACTATCATTCACGGATGTCTAGGCGAATTTACGACGCCTGAAATGTTTCTATGTGGTGATACAGTGTTAGTAGCTATATATATATATATATATATATATATATATATATATATATATATATATATAACCCATTCTCTATGTATGTGCCGTTATTTTCGTTATTTTGCAGTGCTGACGCGTGTGTCCATTTTATAAGATTAGTAGATGATGAAGGCGCATTGTCGAGTCAGGTCTTAGAGCACGCAGGGGTACAAGAATGGCGCTACGAGAGTAACCCCGGCTCGAGCGGTGTCGATTACATCGTGTAAGTAATTCAACCTATTAAGACGCGGATCATCCGGCTTTTCTCTTACATAAAACCTCTTATAAAAATGAATAGAACGTTTATAATAAACTCTAATGATAATTAAGCTTATATATTCTTAGGAGTGCTCCGACTGTATATTATTTTTCCTTTTTTAGGGACGACCATCCCGAATGTGAAATTATAGGAGCTACAATGTAAGATTTTATTCTTGTGTGCTGAATAACACTTAATGATACTAAAATTTTTATGTATCGATATATCTGTTGCAATTTGAGTGGCCTATGAATTTCATTTAGCGTATACCTCATATTTTCATGTTTTAAGTGTATACCTCACATTTTCATAGTTTTAAGATATTTATCGTATCCTCTATTTTTAAAAACCCTGACCTTCTCAGGAGTGTATTGGAATACGAAGCAACAATGGCTCCTCAAACCATTGACTTCACCAGGTGAGAATTCTTTTTCATTTTTAAAAGCCTCTTTATTCTCGACATTTTTGCTGAAAGATGGACTAAAATGCGATTGTAAATACTCTACTAGGGGGAACTAAATAAAACTCCAATAATAATAATTAAACGTATATATTTTTAGGACTACTCCAACTGTATAATATTTTTTCATTTTAGGGACGATCAGCCGTCCGAATTTTATTAATACCATTCAACATTTTAAAATTAACACAATTCTTGTAACAACACATTTTAATTAACACATTTTTACATAATATCAGCTTAATGCATCGCCTCGTAGTATATATATATACATGCTCTATGCAATACGTGCTTCATTTACAAAGGGGAATCTGCGGACTACCTCACTAAACATGAGGTTATCATTAGCCTCATAATCACACAAATGTAGCTTTTTTAAGAAGTCTGAATAGCTGTTCCCACGAGCTAGAAGTGAAATAAAGCAGAGGCAATGGTGCCCACACATATTTGAGAAAAGCGATTGATATCATTGCGGGTTCCATACAACTTTTTGTACACGTAGCTTTTTTATAAAATCCATAATTACGGGGTCGAACCACAATTACATTGTGGGAGAATCATAACATTAGACACATTCTTTATTTCTAACAAATATCGCGAACCAGTGGGTACCCGGGGTACCCAGTGGGTCCGTGTTTATTATAAACGCGACATTTTTTTGGTAATCGGATGTTTAGATTGTTCACTTTTAACATAAGTCCCGTTGAATATGTTTCTGAAGCGATCACTCTCGATGACGTTCTGACTTTCCAAGTAAAACTACACTTATAGGGTTGGCTAAAGCTTCACCAAACTCAAATCTTACCCCGAGACTACCGTGTGTCTGGGGATTCAGAGGCGTGGTCACGCTTTCACACTGGTCAGCTGACAGATCAAATACGTACAATGAGCTTCCATTTATAAACTCATCTATAGTGACACCCGAGCCAAAAACATCACAACTTTTAATATTGCGGGATAGATTATGGTACGCGCGTGAACATAAAGAAAACTCTGATCCTGTAGAATATCTCACTTCCAAACCACCATCAACAGAAGCGCCGTTAATATGTAAATTTATGCTCTTCAAGCCGAAATTTTGGAATTTGAAGACAGATTTCTTATAGTCGCCGACCATGGTTTATGGTCGAGTAAGCCAATAAGAACACGCTGTGGGAGAATACCCAATGCTACATTTTCTATCTGCTTGGTGGTTACACCCGCCGTGATGGTATGCATTTTTAAAATCACCCGCCTCATTGGGTATTTAGCTGTATCTTTCAGCAGGCGCTTTTCAATTTCCATCTGCCTCGTAGCAGCTAGCTTCACGCGCCGAACTAGATCTAAGATACGTATCTAAAATGTGTACAACAACAGGTTTGGCAGATTGTTCGCTACCCTCATCCAGATTTAAACATATCTCGGGGGCTGTACGTGTAATTTTAATCCGCATTTCAACACCATTCAAAAGCAGCTTATCTTGCGAAAAAAAATCCGAATGTAGTCTCGCGGAGACATCGTATATTTTTTTTTTAGAATTTTTTAATTTATTTTTTACGCTGGCCATCAGTTGGGGGTTATAATATCCCTGAGCAGCCAAATGTGTCTCTTTTGCATCTCTCGTAAAGTGTAAGACAGTTTCTAAATAGTTTCTATAATGATGATCGTTAGCTCCAGGTGACACGTTAGTTTGATTTAGGTACATATCACATTGATTTATCGGCGTGTGTAGGAAGTTGTTTTCAGGGTATACAACGTAACCCTCTTCACAATCTGTACCGTCCGAATGCGCAATTGTTAGTTTAGTGTAAAGAAATATGTTGGAAGGGTCGGAAAAAAGACTACCAGACGAAGAAATCATGAACTCTATAGGTGCCGTTGTTGATCCAATAGCGTTGAGAGGATGAATTGTGAAAAATTCGGTCTCCACAATACTCGTCTGCGTCGGAGGTACATCAAAGAGATTTAACTCGGATTTGCAGCATTCCGAACTGTGAGGATGAATAAAATGAGTTATGATGCCCGTTAATGCACCCTTCCACTTCAGTTGTACAAACAGTTATGAGAGGCCTCTGTAACAGATTTACCTTGTATTAGTTTTTTTAAAAATAAATTCACGACCGGTTTCATACGCTTAGTACATTTCTTTGAAGTCCTTCTCCGCTTTACACTACGATTTGTCTGCTTAACTTTCCTTTTATCCTCGTCGTACAGTGCGTTTTCTTCCTCTTTTAGATACCTTTTGTTTTTTCTTTCTTACTCAGCCGCGCATTTTTCTCTTCGCATCTTCAATGATTTCATCTCGTCTACGTCGTAAGTGTTTTCTGAGATATTCTTTAGGTTTGCTGCCTGACATTAGATCTTCAAATGTGTTAAGTCCTGATTGTAGGACCTTCTTTCCAAGATATTTGGCACCACTTTTCAGTAAGGGCACAGTTGTGCGTAGTATAGCCGAAAAAATTGATTCGATCCCACTTCCACGTTGGTACCTCACCCCTCGGTAGATGGTAAATGGCCTCTGTGTCATTGTGCCGCAACACCCCGGAAGTGTAGCTTCAAGGATAAGCTCCCGTAGCCGAATGGAAACTTTTTCCCCCTCAATCATTCTTATATATATTGAGATGCTGGTTAGTAGGTTAGGTGCAACTTTGACATATGAGGCTTATCACATGTGATGCTTAAGCTCTTGCCTCTATGATCAGGGATGTGTACAATGCGCAACAAACGCGCCTGGATATCCCCAAGAAATTGGTGGTCATTTTTATCACTGTAAACATAACACATGCTCGGGGCGGGGGTGGCCCAGAGGCTAATTTCTACAAATTTAGTTGGTACAATAAGCTGGACGATTCGTGCTGTAACTCGCGAAAAGTCTCTTTGGAAGGCCTCGCCGTATCTGTCCGCTGGCATAATTTGGAACAGTTCATTGTCCCTAATATTTCTACTGATCGTTGATTTTAACATCAAAGTATGGGCCGGCGTGTCTATGTTTACGACTTCAAAAAGTAAATCGGCGGTGAGGTATGACCTTTCAAGACTCTTATTTAAAGCCCTCACAATATCCGAGGCTGTGTCATAATGACCAGGGCCTAGTGCTACTTTCGTACTATAGTACTGTGTTTCGCTGAACCAGACTGGACGTATGGTATCATCTAAAGTTATGCCTAATTTTTCACACTTATCGGTTCCTATAAGATCCAGAAAAACATCCTGTTTCTTCTCAATACTTAAAAAGTTGGTGGTCAGCTGAAATTCGCACAGACCCCAATTCGATAGGTCCATACAATTCTGTTATAAAGCTGGACAGGGTGTTGTCAGGATGCACGTCAAAGATACAGAAGAGGGCAGCGTGACGTAGAAGTGGTTAGGCGTCATCTTGTATACTACTTAAGTTTCATTATTGCTTGAGCTTTTATATAGGAGTTGAAGCTTTCAGGGTACCCTAGCCACTTCACCAGATACATCTTTCTCTTCCCTGTACCTTTACTGCCTAAAATTTTCTCAATTTTAAACGCTTTTTTACCTAAATTAAATACCACTTTCTGCATCTCCTCGCAATAAAGACCGCCCTCAACTTCTTCGCCATTCAGATCTTCAACGTAATACAGCATCACATCGTTTTTAGGCCTCACAGACCTAACTTTAAAAATCTCCTGAGTCCACCCTTGATCAAAACCTTTCGCGAACTTATTCCCCGCTCGTGTCAGCCTTACATAATCATTGATTTTGAAACGACCAGGGCGTGGCGGTGCTCTACAGTTATCAGGCTCTATATGGTGATCTCTTTTTAAAATCTCATTAGGAGATGTACTAATCATGCGATGCCATGACCAATTGTAGGATAAAGCCAGAGGATCCAGAATGTTTATACATCTGTATGTGTTTTTATGTGTGAAATAACGGTGTATACGTTCCTTTATGGTACGCTGAACTGTTTCGGCCAGAGATGCCTTATGTATAGAATTGGACGTGTAATAGCTGATGTTAAACTCCGTCAACATGTTTTGAAAAGCTCGGCCTATAAACTCTTTTCCCAAATCTGTACAAAATAGCCAGGAATCCTGTTTTCTTTCAACATCAGCGCTTTGGTCGCTTTACCTACTGATTCAGGCGATTTATTCTTAAATGGGACTAGCCACAAATATCTAGAGAGCACGTCTATTATAAACAAAATATATCTATACCCTTCATTATACACTGAATACCTCTGCGTCTCTGTTAAATCTGCATGCCAAATAGAATCAACCGCGGCTGCTAAAGTCTTAGCAGTTTCAAACCTTCTTCTCACAGGTTTATGTAGTGTATAAACATCCTGTTCACGCAAAAAACTCTCAACATCATTTTTCTCTACTCTCTCATCATATCCCCCTTTGTACAATCTATTAACACCACCGTAGGATGCTGGATTAGAAATGTCATAATAACTTTTTCTTAATATATTAGCCATTAACGTATTTTAGAGGCGCGCGGGTAGGGTAGTCCGTTGGTGGATGGTCTCTTCTTCAGAGATGCTACCGATGGAGGTGAAGGCGTGTTTAGTTGTGGTACCTGCGCTGCTTCCCCCAAGTCTTTTAACCTGTTCTGATTACCTATCAGCGTTTTTGGAATGTTTATTTGCTGCAGTCTAGCTTTAATAGGCTCCATCGTGTTGGTGAATGTCTATTCCACTTTCTCACCAAATCATGCACGATATCAATGATGTTCGAGCCCTGTACCTTTGACCCTCCAACAACAACCTTGGCTGTATCGGACCAATGTATAATGGGGTCCTCACTCAATAGATTGTAAAGACTTATTCCTTTATTCCTCAACCTATGAGGTAGACTACTTTTTAATACATGCTCGATGTGTTGCGATCCGTTGTTCTTTGGCTGCTCGTCTCTAACTTCGGCTCCAGGTCCGACATCATCATCAGTGCTATGTCTGATAACTATGGGGACCTCGGTCGGTTTTTTATAATCTTCGAGCTCTTGAAGAAATTTATGTAGAGCTTCTTGATATAAATTCCTTTTTTCGTCAAGGGGCTTCTCGCTGTTTAATAGATTCAGCAATTCATTCTCCATTCTTTTAAGCCTATTTTTTCCCAGGATCTTGTGGTAATTCCTTTGTATTTTGTAACGAAGTATACACCTCGTGTGGAATCACGACCACTTTCTTCATTATATTATACTAGACAATAAAGGCGCCAAAACTGAAAACAAGATCGGGGGAACGAACCACCTCTTTGCACAATAATTCGTTTTTTCTTTCCATACTTTGCTTTTACGAGCGAGTGTACGTATTATGCTCTTGTAATGACGTAAGCGCGCCTTCTAAGGGGGTTTCATTGGTACATTGCATTTTACAGTATAACGTTGAGGCAAATCTCACAGACGCATTTTAAAAAGTCTGAGTCAATATTTTTAACAAACAACCACTGGAGAGTGCGTGGCAGTCGTTGGTAGATCTTTATTAATTCACGATATTTCTTTAACCTCTTGTCATTCTGGCAGGGCCGGCTGAAGGGGCGAGCCAACGTGGCACTGGCTTAGGGCGCCGAAGTTTAGGGGGTGCCAAAAATCGAAAGAGCAACAGGAAAAAAAAACAAAATATCGCTATCAATCAACAAGAAACAAGTGAACCGTTTAAAAAAGGAATTCTACATAGAAAATTAGGGCGCGGGAGGTGAGGGAGGTGAGGCAAATAAACATCACAAGCAAAGCCTTTCAAGAGGTCAATTTGAATATGTCGCAAGCTGTCTCCCTGCTTTCAAAACCAATCGAATACCTTAAAAATTACAGACCAGATGATAAATTTAAATGCGTTCTAGACGATGCAAAAAAGTTGGCAATCGAATTGGAAATTGAATCTGAATTTGAGCAAACAAGAATTCGCCGCCGAAACATAATGTTTGATTATGAACACGAAGACGAAGTTGGAACAACAGAGAAGGAAAATTTTAGTATCAACTTTTTCAACAGCATTTTAGACAACGCAATCCAGTTATTGAAAGACAGGTTTGAGTTGATCGTAAAGCATAATGATCAATTCCAATCTCTATACAATTTGAATAATGCCACAGAAATGAGTGACAACGAGCTGCGTAAGATTTGTATGGATTTAAAATTCTGCTTACAGATGGTAATCAGAAAGATATCTTCGACATCGATTTATACGAAGAATTAAAATATTTGCGAAACCATTTCGAAGGCAGTTATTCTCCAACGAAAATCTTGTAATTTATTTGCTCAAAAAATTTGATGGCATCATTGCCAAATCTTTTTGTGGCGCTGAGAATTCTTGTAACATTGCCAGTATCAGTGGCCAGCGCAGAAAGGAGTTTTTCAAAGATAAAATTAATCAAAACTTATCTCCGTTCCACGATGAAAGAAGATCGGTTGGATGGGTTGGAACCTTATCAATTGAACATGCCTTCACCAAGGATTTAGATCTGGATGAAATAATCCAAAGATTTGCAGCTGCTAAGGCCCGAAAAATTAATCTTTGAAGCCGAAATTTTAACGAGTATGTTATTAATGCTACTTGGTTAATGGTTATTGAATTCAAATTAATAAAATATATTTTTTATTTTAAGATTTTAGTAAAATGTACTGAATGAAATAAACAATAAAATTACATAAATTTTTTTTTAACTAAAAAACCTTTATATAAAAAATGGGATGGGGGCGGGCGCCAAAGCAAAATTGGCTCAGGGCGCCACAACCCTTTGAGCCGGCCCTCTTTCGCGGGTGAAGGTCACAAACCAAATAGCCGTAACGTTGACTTGTGTACTTCTTTATAAACTTCCAAAAACTCCTTACGCTGATTCGGGAACATTTGACTGGCTAATACCCCAATTTGTGCCACATCTCTACGCTGTAAGAATAAGATTAGATATTGCGTATTTAGCGATATATCACGCATGTATCTATTCTTGAAAAATAGATTTTAATTGATGAAGAACACCCTTATATTAAGATGATAGGAGAATACTGTAAATGTTTCCGCAAACGTTTTGTCCATTTCTAACATGAGATCGTCAATTACAATAACCGTGTGTTCATCATCCTTTATAGAACTAACATCATAAACACCTTTGTGGAACAAAATGCCATCTTGGTACTCATTAAATACGGCTTGGTATGTCGAATAACACCATATGACTTTGTGCACAAAATTTGAGAACAGTTCGTTCTTATTTTTAATGATTTTAAGCATAAACACGGTTTTGCCACAGCCTGTAGGACCGGATATAATGCATGTACTGTAGAAGGACTTGTGAACCTGAATTTTTCTACAGAATCCATCTGTAACACGACACACTCCTAAGTGTAGCCTTTACAAAATACAGTGCGTTCGAAAAGTCTCCGCAGTCAACGTGTTACAACCAGTATATGCGCGCTAAGCCGGTTTCAGCCGGTTTAAACTCGATCGTGTCAGTACTGTGACAGATTTGGGATCGTGGCAATAGTGTGTGTCGATAGTTTGTTAAAAAAATGTGCGTGCATCCTCGTCTGTGGATATGTCAACAACCGAGGAACGAATATTTTTAGCTGAGTATGTGCTTCGAGCAGGCGATAAGTATACAGATGCTGTGAAACAAAAATTTCGTGAGAAGTTTCCAGATTCCGTTGTTCCACATCGTGATACTGTACGCGATTTAATCTGTAAATTTCGGATAACCGGTTCGGTGGCAGATGCAGTTAGAAGTGGTAGACCTACTGTTTTATCGGAGGACAAACTTTTGGACATTTCTGATAAGATGTTGAGAAGCCCCTCTAAATCAATAAGAAAATTGGCTCATGAGACTAACGTCGCTGTAGGTACTGCGCGCTTTGTTAAAAGTGACTGATCACGAGAAGAGTGTATTATTGTGAGTGGTTTCAAAATTTCATCAGAGATAAAGGAATCGATGTGCTGAATGAACCCTTTTACACAGACGAGGCGTGGTTCCATCTGTCAGGCTACATAAACTCACAAAACAGTCGTTTGTGGAATTCAGAAAATCCTCACACCATTCATGAAACACCATTGCACGACCAAAAAATCGGCGTTTGGGTTGCAATATCAAGAAAGCGAATTGTCGGTCCCATTTTCTTTGAGAACACGATAAACGCTGAAGGATACTGTTCAAAAATTCTGTATCCATTTATTGGACAGCTAAACGAAATGGAAATACTGAATGTATACTTCCAGCAAGATGGTGCCACGACACACACTGCTCACCTTTCGATGGAGCTACTGCATGATGTGTTTGGGGATCGCATAATTTCAAGGGGACTTTGGCCTCCACGATCCCCAGACCTTACGCCGCCCGACTATTTCTTGTGGGGAGCGGCAAAAGGTGTTGTTTTTAAAGACCGCCCGAAAACAATTCAGAACTTAAAAACCGCAATATCCACTTATATTGCTTCAATATCAACCAACACTCTAAAAAAAGTGTTTGACAAAAGTGTAGACGAGTTGCTCTGTGCCTGCAAATTGGTGGAAAACACTTTCAACAGATGCTGTAAAATCAAAAGGTTATGTAATAAAATCACTAAATCATGGTTGAATGAAAACATTGTAGTTTCTCAATTTCCTATGCGTTTAACATAGCACTGCGGAGAGACTTTTTGAACGCACTGTATAACCAAATTTTAAATGTTGCTCCTTATATTCTTGTTTTTTCTTCCCCAGGACCGTGAATGACGAGGTACAGCAACATGTTCCTACCATCGATATTGCTGGCGACGATAGTGTGGTTGAGGTTACAGACTACACCCCCGCCAGCGACCCAACAGATGTGACAAACGCAGCATCTCCCCTCGTCAACTCCAGAAGAAGAAAGCGGATGCATGAAACATCTTCCCCAACAAAACGCGTAAAGTCATCAGTCGTAGTAATAGAACCTCAACCCTCCACGTCTTACGACACGACTCCTTCACTAGCACCATCTAAAAATAAAGTTGTACCCACTTACACCCATTCGTCCTAGCCCTCCACCTCATGTATAGTGACGGCTATGAACACGGACTGCAGCGCATGATTGAACGTATTGTAGAGACTGCCCTTCAGGGCAGAGGGGGGTGTGAAGTCAGGACGCGTCTGGCGCTCGGATTCGGGTCAGCTGATATCGATAGAGACGATTTTTGGGCCGTAATACCCTACAGGCGTCTAGCTGATGTAGATGCAGAGTATATCTTTGGGCTTATAATGCAGGCCGCTCAAAGCGGCACTGAGCTTAATTTGGAGAATTTTACGATTGATATAGACCATGTCTACCGACCTGAAGGCCACAACTTTAATAGTTACCAGATATACAAAAGACACACTGCTTTCGATCGTGGTTGCGGTTTTATAGTATTAGTCTTGGCTCATATGTTTACTGTGTTAAATACAGTTTCCCAAAAAATCTGGATGCCTACGTTAGTGGAGCGTGCACGTAAACTGTTAAATACAGTTGCCCAAAAAATCTGGATGCCTACGGTAGTGGAGCGTGCACGTAAATTGGCTGCAGACTGTAGACTCGAATTTGCCTGTAATATGGGGCCTGAAGAGCCCCGAAGGGCAGAGCAGGTAATGGGAGTACGTATAGTTGTGTTTGGATTGGATGATAACAGTAGGACTGTCTATGTTTTTAAAAGCGGTGTAAGAGAACGTACAAAGCCCCTACTTATTTTAGGCTTGTCTGGGGCAACGTATCTACCCCTCCGTAATATAAAGACTCTCTCCGCTAGTTAAGATAAAAGTCGAAAATATGGAAGACATCACGATTTGTGTAAGGGTTGTCTCGAGTTTACGAATGAGCTGTTGAAGCATTGTAAGGAATGCCACATGGTTTGCGACCAGTGTAAGAGCCCCAGGTGTGGAAGTCGGCTATTTGAAACTGAGAAGCGCGACTGTAATGTATGTAAGCGCATGTTTTTCAACAACATCTGTTTTGCTCACCATAAATCGAATGGCACGTGCAGGAAAAATGAGGATCTGCGAGTGTGGAATGTTTCATACAATGGACAGTTGGGGAAAGTTTGAGCACAAATGCGATGAAATTCACTGTTCTACATGTCATAAAAAATATAAGGCGGACGGTGTAAAGCATGTATGTTATGTAAAAGATGCTAAACCTAAAAATAAACCCTGTATAATCGTGTATTATGACAGAGAGACTTACACAAGCCCCGAAACGAAAGAGGTTATCCCGCATTTACTCGTAAGTCAGACTATTTGTGACGAGTGCATTAACATTGAATGTGATGAATGCCCCAAATGTGGTAAGCGGACAAACATTTTTAAGGTGTCTGCAGGAGATTCCCCCATGAAACTCTTTGTGAACTATATTGTCAAGTTGGGGGATCAGTTAAAAAAAATAACTGTATATTCTTGCCCACAACGCCGCAAAATTTGACACAGTTCCTTTATAAGGAGCTGCTTGAGTACGAATCATCAGAGATATTCACGGGTGACCCCCTGAAAAGAGGGAACAAACTTATACAGATGCAGATAAGGGAAAATGTACAGTTTAAAGACACCCTGCTGTTCACACCTTGTAAATTAGCCAGGCTACCCAAGGTGATGGGCGTAGGCGCTATAGTATCAAAAGGGTACTTCCCTTACACATTTCTCACTGAAGACACTTTAAATTATGTCGGACCACCACCCCCCAAACACTATTTTAACTATGAATATATGAGTACAAGTGAACGTGAAGATTTTGACCGCTACCACAGCAGCTTTAATGAAGATAACCCTTACAATATAGCGTATGAGTGTGAACGTTACTGTGTGAATGACGTACGTGTACATAACTCGTTTCAACTGTGATCCGCTACAAGCCGCAACCACGATCACTTCATTATGTTTTACTCAAGAATAACTTCATGCCTAAAGATACGTTGGTCGTCATTCCTCGAAACGCCAGGCGCAGTTATGGTATAAGGCTATTTACTGACTCACATACATACAGCAGCAAACAGGTTTATATATAAAACACGCTCGCAACACGGGGGAAGTTGCCATTAAGATCAATGGCCGTGTTTTTTGGGTGGACGGTTTAAGTGAGGACCCAACGACTGGTGGGAAGACGGTGTACGCCTTTAGTGGTTGCTGCTGGCATGGATGTCCACGCCCTGAGTATGCCGTCACAGGGGACTTCCATGGAAGATCCCCCGCCGACAGCCACGCATGGATCCGTACCCGCGACCAGCTTATAAGTTCACAGTTCACTCACAAGGTTTTGTGGGAGCATGAATATGATGCCTGAATGAAAACTGATGAGCAGTATCGCGAAGAAATAAGAGCCATCAAACGTACAATGGTGGTGGAGCCCCTCAAATGTGGTGACAGCTTGTTTGAAGGACGTTCAAACCCCTTCATACTTTACTTTCCGCCTACGGACGGGGTGAAGCTTCACTACTGCGATTCTGCTCATTATACCCTTACGTGATGAAGAACAATCCTGTACCCGGTAGGTGCGCCTGAAAAACTTGTGGGCCCAGCCATGCCTATCATCGAGGAGTTCTCAGCTAACTTGAGTGGGAACTACTTTGGGCTTTCTTTCGTAGCTGTGCTTCCCCCTCGCGATTTATGGATGCCGATCTTGCCTGTTGTTGTAGACCACAAACTTATGTTCCCTCTATGTGTGAAGTGCGCAGAGGAGAATAATGGGGACTGTAATCACACGATCAACCAGAGGAAGCTCAGAGGCGTATATACAAGTTCTGAACTGTCTCTAGCCCTCCGTCACGGGTACAGAATACTTAAGATGTATGAGGTGTGGAGATTTCAGAAGCTTGGCGCTTCCGTTGAGCAGTATTTTTAATGCCGTATACGATGCATCCGTGTGTTCAGGAGTAAAACCGGTACTATTAATTATGTACTTAAAACAACGTGTAGACAATCAAACTCTGATGTACGGAATGTTATTTATTTAAGCGTGTTGAGATGAAGCGTGGTTGAGAAGTGGCGGGAGGATCGTTATAAAATACTTGCAGGTGTAGGTAAAAAAGAGAGTAGATTAATGATACACCCTCATACGCCGTTATTTGTACGTTGTGTATAAAACGTGACCAACCATGCATTGATATACGGCTGATGTGGAACGATTCAAAAGACAATAACGTCCTTATCCCCACGCGAAACCGTTTCATTCTCGATAGAATATTTGAAGCCGTCGGTTTCCGCAAACTAAAACCTATATTAGACACGCGTGTTACCGATATGCTTTATTTAGACACCGTTCTCGAATACGCGTACACCGCTCTGCTCGACGATTTCACCGAGTGTAGGGAGGAGCAAGGTGAGAATGGCCTGGAGTTGGATGCGTATTTAAAAGGCATAGACTCTGCTAAATATCACGTACTTTGTACAAAGCACTTGAACGGTACAGGGCTGAGCTCGCCTACACTGTTCACCCTGAAGAACTATTTCTTTATATAATGATCATTTGCCGGCATTTAGAAGATTACTTCAATTGCCGTTATGCGCAGTGAAGAAGGAGTCACAGTTGAAAAGCTTGGATTGAAAAGAATAAACCCGCGTTTGGAAAGGAGTGTTTATAAATTTGAATTTAATAATGTTGTTGTGGGAAACGATGACCTCTCTGTGCGCGTTTTGAGTGTATTCTATCCGTGTTTAAAAAGAGTGATAACTTGCCGCCCAATTGTAAAGTGGGTACAAAAATAGTGTTAAACACTCTAAAAGCCCCTTATATAGAATATAGACCTCCTCTTACTTTGAGTGGTGAAATAATGTTAAATCGTATTTATTGTGTGGTACAAAGCAATGAGGCTGTAACTGTGGATTCGATTACGTGTGAGTTTAGTATTTTATTTAAGCGCTGTAGAACTTAAAAAGGGCGTGTTTTTTGCTGAATATATATATATATATACATATATATATAATTATATATATATATATATATATTATATAATATATATATATATATATATATATGGAATTCTTCTGCACAAATATTTTGAAGTTTATATATGTGGGTATTTTTGGATGCTTGTACATATATTAAATGTGTATATAGATTTCTTCTGTACTATTATTTTTGATTGTATATACCTCGTTTAACCTGTGTATTTTTTTGGTGTATATATATTTCTTATACTATTATTATTTTTTATGGTATATTTATTTCATATATATTTATTTCCTATATATATTTTCGAATAAATTAAATAATTGTTACCATGGATTCGTTTTGCGTCTAAATAAACAGAATGATGTAGTTGTGTTTTATTTAATTCTTTTGGTCTATGATATTACTTAATTTAATTGCGCGTTGATGGGTATATATATATATATATGGGATGAATTTCACAATTAAACACGTGAAATGAATGAGTGCTGCAAACTCACAAGGAAAAAGGGAAACGATTCCAAGGCCTTTCGTGTATTCGTCATTCCCTGACGAGGTTTAGCGCTGAATACACGAAAGGCTTTGGAATCGTTTTTCTTTTTCCTTGTGGGTTTGCAGCATATATATATATATACTACGCCAAGATTACGCCTTCTAAGCCAACTGATGCTGTAAAGAAATTCATTATGTTATGAGACGTGGCAGTGAGAACATCTCTCCTTTAATATATGTATTGCATCATCCCTACCGTTGGTGGTGCTGCCAACTGGCTGGTAGATGGCTGTCTCTACATTCTTGCACGCTCTCCTGGCTGAGCTTCATTATGTTATGAGCGTTGGCAGTGAGAACATCTCCTCTCCTTTAATATATGTATACAGTCTCATGGCTGTACCATTAATTAAATAAATAGCGCAATTTGGCAACTACTCTACCATTAATATATATATATATATATTAAACACAGACCGTGCATGGAGCAAGGAACTCTTCTGGGAAATTACATCCACTATAGTTCGAATAAGTAATGATAAATGACAAATACCAGTTTTTTCTTTTTCATGGTGGAAAGCCAAACGTGGGCACCGGGTTACTCGCAAAGAGGCCCCAAAATATAGCTTCCCTCACCAGTTATCTGCAAAGCAGATAGGATCCAGCTTTGGGACAGGACCTAGGGTTTACAGCTTACACCTAGCCTAGTACATTCAGAACCTCAATATACGCAAGAAACTCGTTGCATTCACGTCGGATTGAATAGGTGTAAGCTGTAAACCCTAGATCCTGTCCCAAAGCTGGATCCTATCTGCTTTGCAGATAGCTGGTGAGGGAAGCTATATTTTGGGGCCTCTTTGCGAGTAACCCGGTGCCCACGTTTGGCTTTCCATCATGAAAAAGAAAAACTATAGTATTTGTCATTTATCATTACTTATTCGAACTATAGTGGATGTAATTTCCCAGAAGAGTTCCTTGTTCCATGCACCGTCTGTGTTTAACATATAAGTTTCTCAGGGGACCATTCTGAGTTTGTATATATATATATATATATATATATATATATATATATATATATATATATATACCGAGTGAACCAAAAGTAGGTGGACAGTAAATGATAACGTTTATTTTGAGAATACATATACAATTATATTTAATTTTTTTGTATACTATAATACAAAATAAAAAAAAATTAACTTATACCAATACAATACAAAATCACTGAAAATTTTATCAACGCAGGTGCTCAAATTGCTGTCCATCACAATTTACACAGCTTTGAAGTCTACCTTTCACACTTCGACAAACATTTTTGCACAAGTTTCTTTGTGCATTAATTTCTTGAAATGCATCTCTGATGTAATTTTTCAAATCACCAACACTTCGTGGTTTTCGACTATAAACTTTGTCCTTGAGTACTCCCCAAAAGAAAAAATCCATTGGGGTAAAGTCAGGTGAACGTGCAGGCCATTCAATTGGACCTCTTCGGCCGATCCATTTCTCGGGAAATGTTTCATCAAGATACTCACGGACTGCTCTTGAATAATATGGAGGGGCCCCATCTTGTTGGAAATAGAGGTCATGTGAATTAGGCTGTTGTTGTAAGTGTGGAACAACTTCATTCATTAGAATTTCGAGATACTTATCACCTGTGACTGTTCCATCAACAAAAATTGGTCCTAAAACACCAGAACTTGAAATACCACCCCAAACAGTGACACCAGGCTGGTTTAGTTGCTGCTCTAATGTTAAATGCATGTTCTCACTATACCAGTAAACACAATTATGTCGGTTAACATGACCTGATAATTTGAAAGAAGCCTCATCGGTCGACACAATGTTATCTAAAATTATTGGATTTCCTTCAATTTCGTTCAGCATGATCTCACTAAATTGCAGCCGCCTGTCTGGGTCATCCTCCAATAAGCCATGAATTAGCCGTGGACGATAAGCTTTCAACCCAATAGATTTCAGAATTCGTATAATAGAGGTTTGTGAAATGTCCAGTTCTGCTGAGGCTCTTCTGGTGGACTTTTTGGGACTGTGAACAAATGCTTCGGCAACAAGTTGCTTATTGTCCTCTGTGCAAACTGTTTTGGGTCGACCAGTTCTTGGGGCATTAAGAATTGAGCCAGTGGCATCAAATTTGTCACGAATGCGGTAAATGGTTTGTCTCTTTGGGGCTTGAGTACCAAATGTTTCAACCCATTTTGTTCTAACAGTTTCAGTATTTTGAGATTTCCAATACTCTTTTAACACCCATTTTCTGGCATCAGTATTTAGATTATTTGCCATTATGGGTTCTCTGAACTATCTGAAAAGAAAAAAGATTAAATTTAAATAAATTTAGTTATAATATTTAATATAATATAACACAAACACCATAGTTATAATGAACACCATAGTTATAATATAATATAACACAAACCCTATTCAACCTACTGTCCACCTACTTTTGGTTCACCCTGTATATATATATATATATATATATACACACTCCTTCTAAGTCAAGATTAAGCCTTCTAAGCCAACTGGCTGATTACACCTTCTAAGCCAACTAAGGCTGTAAAGAAATTCATTATGCGTCGAGACATGCCTGCGTGAACATCTCCTCTCTCTAAGGTTACCTTCTTAGGTCAGGACAGGTTAGTGTTAGGTTACCCCTTTGGGGGAGTCATTCCCCCGGGCCTCCCCTCAAACCCCCTCTTCCCCCTTCATACAACTTGGGGGATAAACTCCCTCCCCCATCACCCCCCCCACCCCTTCTCCCCCTTGCTTCATTGGTCATCTTGTATAGCAATTGATTTGTACTCTACATTTTTGCGGGCATACTACTGATATGTTGAATATGACTTCAAATTTTGTTTCTTGTCTGAATTAATGCCAAGCATTTTAGCTTCATTCGCCCTTGCGAGAGTAGTATTCCCAAGTTTTATTTGATAGTTTGTATTTATATGTTTGGTGGTAATAATAATATGGGATAACTTTGTCAGGTTCAGTAAAAGTTTTAGTACACATCCATTTATATGCATACTCTAATTCGCTGTTCGTTTCATTTATCAGAAAGTCTAAATTCTAATGAGAAGTAGTAAGTGTGTCATCATCTGCATATTGTTCGTAATTTAATGTGTTGAGAGATGAAAATCATTGACTTAAATTTGAAATAGTAATAGCCCAAGAATAGATCTTTGTGGGATTCCGTTAGTTTGCATCGCCTTGTCGGAAAAAATACCTTTCAAGCTAATGTATTGATGACAATTTGTCAGGTACGATTTGATATTTCCTTTTATTCTGTAAATGCGTTGTTTATCCAATAATATTTCATGCGAAAGTGAATTAAGTGCCTTTGATAAGTCGAAGAAGACCAAGGCAGTGAGTTTTTTGCTATTTATATTCTGATAGAAATTTCTAATAGCATGTTTATGGCATCTTCCATTGTATGCCAAATTGCTTTTTAGTTAAAATATCGTATATGTTTAAGAATTTACTAAGTTTATTGTATACGATTTTTTCAATTACGTTACTTAAAGTTGCTAAAGAGATATCGTTTGGAGGAATTGGATCAGGGAAAAATGAGTTTGAATTTGATTGTAACATGTATTGTCAGTGGTGAGGGTCAGTATTTAGAATCGGAGCTGCAGTATTGGAGCCGATATTTGCAAAGTTGTTTAATGAGTTGGTTATGCGTCTTTGGGATCACTGTAAGAATTTCCATCTTTCCATTAAATCCATCAGTGTTACATAGTCTTTTGGGATTTGATTTTTTTTCATCAATTTTTGAACAATAGTGATTTGCTTTCACCCTTTTAATGATTGCATTAAATCTCTTACAGTAATTTTTGGATGTCTCTTCTGTAATAATGCCAGTTTTCCATAATTTAAAGATAGCATGTTTGCGTTTGTGAGAATGTGCGCTGTGGTGTTCCACTGGTTGCTGTATTTAGTTTTAGATATTAGTTTTGATTTAAGATGAAAACTTGTGTTGAATACATCCATTAATATGCTTAAATTTTTCTTCCAGTGTCATGGTTATTTTAGGTTATTCCAGTCCAGTCAGAAGCCGTTATTCCTCTAAGAAATTTTAGTTTATTATTATAGCTATAAAATTTATAGTCAACTTTATATTTTCCTGTGCAGAGAAATGGGTGATTAGCATGGTGTATGTAGGCAAGTGATCTGTAATGGGTGTTATAATTGCAGTATATCCGAGATGCAGTCAACCGGGGACCGTACCCAAATTTGACTTAGTACAGTCGAGTAGTAGAGTCAAATTTCTATGTCACTGTGAAGTCTAGCTGGCTTTGTAATAGCTAATTTAAAACCTCTTGCAGTCATGATGTTGTGAAGGAAGCTTGCGTTATTATTTGAATGTTCTTTTGTGAGATTCATATTTAAGTTTGCAAGGACACAACTGTTACCGATATGATAGGAGGTTAGAATTCTGTCGACACTTGTAATGAAAGTTGGTAAGTTATCAGCAGAGATGGGCGTAGATACGTTTGAATGTACTGTATTTAAATACTAAATACTGGCGAGGATTGTAATTTAATACAAGACGCATTACACTTAAAAGGAATGGAATTAAATACTAAATACATTCCTGTGAAAATGTATTTAAACACATTTACAAATACATTATGTTAGATCATCTTAGTTTACTTGATCACTACAAGACATGGTTACATTACAGCTTTATAACTTACAAAATAAAAGTTACAAGTAGAACATTTTAATGAGGATCTGTTACTCCAAAAGTGCAATTTCTTAATAAAAAATAAAAAATTCTTTTCTCATAACTGAAGAAATGATCATCAAGAAAGTAGATAAATAAAAAATAAGCGAGTCTCCTGGCCCTGATACTATACACCCCCGAGTACTGAAGGAATTAGCCATAACTATAGCTAAACTACTGATAATTCTCTACAACACAACACTCAGAACAGACAACCATAAGTAATCATAAGTAAGATGAATGGGTGGACGGGCGACGACAATCTACATCAGACTACATATTTGCCTTCATTAGGACTAGGCTCTCGAATAGTGTGTCAGACAATCTTCCTCTCTGAGGTGAATGAACAACCCCAGCAAAAGAAAATAGCCGCTCCACTGGTGCTGATGATCGCTTTTCAACACAACACATTGACTGAACAGTGACCATGTGGCGTGTCTCGTATAGTGTTGCCAGGTCTAAATAATATAATTTCCCCTTTTAGCTTGTAATTTCCCTATACATTTGCATTTAATGCAATATGTGTAAATATAAATACAATAGTAGTACGCTAATTTACCATCTAGGAAGTATGTATTGAGAATGTTGTGGGATGCTTCTTGTTATCGGCCACGACGTGGTCCCACGTCCTCTTTAAAGAAAGTGTATTTAAAAATGTATTTGAAATACGAGGGCCACTCGATATTTTGCCCCACCTTTTTTTTTCTTTCCAAGTTTCCTTGTAAGTTCCAGAAATTTTGTACACAAGTAGTTACATACCTTTTTTACAAGTTTTTATTTTTCCACATAGTCTCCATCCTTTTCTACGGCTTTCTCCACCTCGAAACAAGGGCCTTTATTCCTTACTGGTAAAAGTCCGCTGGGTTCCGCTTGAGCCACCTTTTAACCTCCTCAACAACCTCATCGTCACTCTAAAACTTTTTTCCCCGAATAGCTTCCTTCATTGGTCCAAACAAATGGAAGTCTGAAGGTGCCAGATCCGTCCCGTATGGGTAAAACAGTGAAGCGCATTTTCGTGATGGCTCCTCCTGTTTGCAAACTATTGTGTGGTCTTGCGTTATCGCGCAATAGAAGGACGTCTTCCAGTTTTCTCTCCGGTCGAACTCGCTTTATACGTCCCTGGAGTCTCTGTAGGGTAGCAATATATGCCTCCGAGTTGATTGTTTGTCCTTTATTCATAATGTCCACCAAAATCACCCCTTTCATGTCCCAGAAGATGGTGGCCATAACCTTTCCTGCAGAGGGGGCCATTTTGGACTTTTTCTTACGTGGGAAGTCTGCGTGATGCCACCCAATGGATTGGCGTTTTGTTTCAGGTTCAAAATGGTGTACCCAAATCTCATCCCCAGTCACAATTCGTGAAAGGAAGTCATCCCCTTTTGTCTCGTATCGAACCAACGACTCGGAAGCAATTTCTTTTCTTTGGGCTTTGTGATCTTCAGTCAGTTCGCGAGGAACAAACCGTGAACACATTTTTGTTTGAGTATCCCAGTTGCTGAATTATCGTATTCACACTTCCTTCACTAATTCCTAGCTCCAGTGATAGCTCCTTGTATGTAACACGCCGATTTGATCGAATGATGCTGTTAACACGTTGCATAGTGTGAGATGTCACAGCCGCCGATGCCGGGCGACCGCTGCGTGGCTCATCATCGAGGCTGGCTCTCCCTCTCTCTGATGATGTCACACGTTTAGACCAGCGGCCAACTGTGCTTCGATCAACAACAGCATCTCCGTAAACGTTTTGTAGACGTTTGTGAATATTTCCAACTGTTTCCTTCTTTGCGGTTAAGAACTCGATAACAGCTCTCTGTTTACGACGCACATCACTGTCAGACGCCATTTTCGAAACTGTGTTAACCAGTGGCGACTGGCGTATAGGAGCGATGGAGCGGTCGCTCCCCCTTGCTTGAAACGATAAATATTAATTTAACAGATACAAAATATATTAATTTTAAGATATTAAAATAAATATTCTTGAAATATATTTTAAAAATTCATGTGGCATATCATGATTCATGAGGCATTTTGAGTAAGCCTTCATACAGTACATACATAATATTCTAAACTTATAGCATAGCTTCAAACAGCGTACCGCTGTTTGAATACAAAATAATATTGCAGCCGAATGGAGCGATAGATTTTTCGCTCAAGTAAATATAAATTATATTTTACTGTTGTAATGAAAATATAAGTACAATCGCGAATTTTTTTTATAATAACAACTTTATTTTTACTAATAGTTACTTCAGTAATAATGATATAAACCATTTATATGTATTTTATTGAAATTATTACTTATTTGTAATTAACTAGAATTGTACGTCTGGCATAGCCGCATATGTTAATACAAGTACTCTTGTGAGCGGCAGTTGGATTCGCGCTAGCCTATTGTGAGTTCGTGTTGTCGTACAATTTTATGAAATCGCACCCCCATACATTTATACCACGAGTCGCCACTGGTGTTAACCATCGGTTTTATATAAGGGCGTTTAAAAGCGGTTTTGTACAAGGAGGGGAGGTTCAAACTGGAAAAAATCCTGTTATGTGAAACGCAGAAAGTTCAAACTTACGGCCCAAAACACATTTCAGCCCCATGGCCTATTATTTAGCTAAGAAAAAAGGGTGGGTCAAAATATATTGAGTGCCCCTCGTATATGTATTTATAAATACCAGTTACTTTTGAAATGTATCTAAATATGTATTCAAATACTCGAAAACAAAAAATATTTTTGAATACAGTATTTAAATATGTATTTGAGTGTTGTCAAATACATTACTGTCCATCTCTGGTTACCAGTTGATGGTCGGTAGATGGCTGAAATTAAATATTGGATGTTATGAATATACGAGTACATTTCAATTGCGAGCGTTTCTGAGGTATTGTTTATGTTTGCCAGTTCTTCGATACATTTACTCTTGCAGTTTGAGTCTACAAATATACTTACACCTCCGCCCCTATTATTAGTCCTACATACATGGTAGCTTGTGTATCCTGGGATGTTATAAAATATCTTATTATCATTTAACCAAGTTTCAGTTAACATAATGCATGTGAATTTATATTTTATGTTGTAATAATTTTAGGTTAGATGTTAATTCGTCAAAATGGTTTGGGAGAATGCAACTGTTAAGGCGCGTCTTGACTTGATCATTTTAGTCCGAACGAACCGAACGAGCAGACAGCGCACGAACGAACTGAACGAGCTGTTCGAGCGCAAGCTCGCTGTATTCTGCGTGTTCGCCGGTGCTCGTCTTATTCCCACCGTTTAGCTCAGTGTAAATATGGATTTGACAGTGGCAGCAGGTGCTTTCTTCATTATTATTTATTCCTTAGCCAAAAAGAAGAGGAAATCGAAGAGAATGTGGCTGGCAAACAAGCTTTCCATTTTCTCCTTCGCTTCTCCCGGGGAACATTCAATAACTTGTGCAATGCTAACCCAGCAATCATGCTTCTTGGCTTTATTGTAGTATAAGCCATGTTGGGGATTCCAAAGCTCAGGATACTTCTCATATTCATCAAGTAAGGTTAAACATTTCTCTCTGTTTCACTCCATGATAAAAATGAAACACACCGAGTAGCTGGAACAGCACGAACACCTGTTCTAACTGCACCAACGAGGCAACTGAATCCTTTTGAGAACGCACTATCAGTGTTGCCAACTCTTATTTTATAAAGTAGCAGTAAAATTAATAAAAAATAGCGAATTATGAAAAATAGTAGCAGATTATATATATATATATATATATATATATATATATCTTAATTTTTCTTTACCTTATTATTATAAACACGATTCCAAAATCTCCTCTTCTTCCTTTGTGCACTGCATTGCGTTGCTACTCATTTTAAGATATTACACACAAATTTATATCACTTGAAATACAAATTACGCACAGTTCACACAAATTTTTATACTTCGCAGAGGACAAGTTTGAAACTTGTCTTACGCGTAATTTATGACGACGTACGTTACAAGTAGCCCAAAAAGTAGCAGATAGCAGAACATTTTATTTTTTAGCAGGGGACTCTAAAAAGTAGCCCAAGTTGACAACACTGCGCACTATTTACCGACAAGCGACGGAAAACGTTTGGCGCGCTCGGCTCGGCTCGGAGACACGTACTTACAAGCCGAATTCTGCTCTGCGCTGTCTGCTCGTTCGGTTTGTTCGGACTGAAATGCTCAAGTCAAGACGACGTACCTTTACAGTTTAAGAAAAGTGTATATATATATATATATATATATGCGCCTCGGTGGTGTAGTGGTTAGCGTCGCTGATTACGAATCCATCGGCCCCGTGTTCGAGACCCGGTGACGGCAGCCAGCACGCAGCAAAACCCAGTTGTTCATCCTTCCACACAATAAAAAAAGTGGTTGGTAGATAAATGGGTACCCTGGGTAGCCTAGTGGTTAAGACACTGGGCTGCTGGTGGGGCGTGGTTCGAATTCCACGTTAAACTGTCGGTCTAAGGTGGAATGAAAAGCTTGACCTTCGTCAGAATGAACAATTCGGGCGGAAGCTAACCAAAGGTTATATAGTTACTGTTGATTGCGTTCTCAGAGTAACTTATTTAATTTAGTATTGAGAGTATTTAAAGTGTTGACCATGATGCAGAGACCAGGGTAAGATAGTAATAATGCTGATGGCAATTCTATTTGTAAATGCTGTCGAAAGTTGTCGAAATGATGTTGAATACGGATCGACACTCTTTGACCTTTCTGGGATTTATGAGCATATATTATACCGCCTAGTACAGTGGTTCCCAAACTTTTATGGTGGCGACCCTGAATACAATATTGTCCTGGCCTGGCGACCCTAAACGCTGGTACATGCAGTGTTAATGACCAATCATTTTGATACGTTGTGTTTATATTCATATAGTTTGATTGAATCAGTCGTTGAGAATTTCCGTCCCGCGACCCTCAGGAACACCTTCCCGACCCTCACTTGGGTCGCGACCATGGGTTTGGGAACCACTGGTCTAGTACATAACGAATGAATTAATTTCTCATTTCTCATTCTGCTTCGTCGGTTGAAGTTCTCGGCCAACCACTACGCGGGCGGTTATGAACACTTCGTTATTTTAAACCGATTAATTACTCTTCCAACGATTGCCTGATCAATTGAAGGTCTCTCCGGGTGTTTTCTATTAAATTCTGTAGCGACTGATTGATTTGTAGTACCTGGTATTCCCAGTGTTGGGATTAGCGGCGCTAACTTTTTATTAGCGATACTTGTTAGCGCCGCTAATTTTCAAATTTATTAACGAAACAACTAGCGGCACTAAGTTTTTATAAAAAGTCAATCGCTAATTTTTTCAAAACCACTTGCATAAATTGAAAAAAAAAAAATTTCCGTTGGTTTGTTTCCCCATTAATATATACATAAAAATGTTTTCATTGTCGTAGACTATAACGTTACAGTTTTGTACCTTAGCAACCAATTATATCAAGGTGTGTGCTAATATATGTAAGTAAATTACGGAAGGCAGAACACATATAAAGTGGGGTGGTTTCAGAAAAAATTAGCGACAAAATTAGCGGCGCTAATTGTTGAAATGCTTAAAGTTTCATGGTAGTTAGCTTTAATGGCGTTAACTCTAGGAGTTAGCGGGCACATCACTGGGTATTCCACACATTAAAACCAAGCTCACCCCCTCGTTATTGTTAATTTCGCAGCCATCTCCTACCTAAAAGAAAAAATAATATATTATACTGTAGTCAACACTGAAAATTCCTATGGTGCGTGACTTTTGCACCACCCTATATGTTTAGTTTCATTTGTATCACTGCATTCCTTATTTCAAATTTCCAAAGTCGGTTACTCAGTTTGAATTTTATAATTTTCTTGTTTTTGTCATTATTATTTTTCCCAACTCGATGCGACTCCGTAATGACATTTTGAGAAATGTTTATGCGGAGTTTTTCCGTTTCCCTCCATACAGTTTGTAACATATACTGAACTTTTCTAATAGCCTCACGTATCCTTTCCTTCAAATGTTCTAAAGTTGTTGCGATTGGTGGAACAAAAACTTCATTTTTGACAGCCCCAGAGGAAGAAGTCAAGGAGCGTTAGATCGGGCGAATGAGCCGGCCAAGGAATGGGCCCCCCCTCCCCGCGCCCAATTCTATCAGGGAATTGCTCATTCAGGAAATGTTGTAACCTCAAAAGGAGCCACAAAATGAGCTCATATTGAACTTCAATAGCTTGTAAATAAAACTTTTTGAAAGCTTCTTTATTTGTATATCTTGCATTTCGCTGTAGCTTTGTTAGTTTTTTTTCATAATAAATGTTTAAAATTGGAAAGATAATTTGTAATCAATGATTATATATATATATATATATATATACACCGGTGATTACAAATTATATAATATATATATATATATATATATATATGTTAAACACAGACCGTGCATGGAACAAGGAACTCTTCTGGGAAAATTAAATCCACTATAGTCCGAATAAGTAATGGTAAATGACAAATACCATAGTTTTTCTTTTTCATGATGCAAGCCCGACGTGGGCAACGGGTCTCTCGCAAAGAGGTCCCATAAATATAGCTTCCCTCACCAGCTATCTGCAAAGCAGACAGGATCCAGCTTTGGGACATGGATCTAGGGTTTAAAGCAAGCCTAGCCCTGCTACATTTAGAACCTCAATATAAGCAAAAGACTCGTTGCATTCACGTCGGATTGAATACATCAAAGAAAAAGGGGTAACTATTGTATTTTTAGCCAAAAAAACAAAACTTAAACCTCAACCGCGACATTGAGCGTCCACTTTTCAAGGCACATAACACGTCCGTTTAATATACACAAACTCAGAATGGTCCGCTGAGAAACTTATATGTTAAACACAGACGGTGCATGGAACAAGGAACTCTTCTGGGAAAATTGAATCCACTATAGTCCGAATAAATAAAGTTTGTGTATATATATATATATGTATATATATTATATATATATATATATATATATATATATATATATATATATATATATAGAGAGAGAGAGAGAGAGAGAGAGAGAGTCATCCCTCGTTATTCGCGGATGTTTTACTCGCGGTTTCGACTGTTCGCAGATTTTTGCCACCAAAGTTTGCACCACACCACAGCATCCCCCAAGGTTGCTCTACTGACTGCGGAAGTTTCCGCGCTCCTTCCCCACGTTTACTCGGCCTCAATTTGCGCCGCGCCACGACCAAGTAAGCATTCCTTATCTGTGTCAGTGTTATTTTTCGCATTATAACAGTGAACTATGGCCCCTAAGCGTAATGCTAATGCTAGTAAAGTGCCTAAACGAGCAAAGAAAGTGCTCTGGTAGAAAAGGTACAGTAGAATTACTAGATAAAATTGCTGGAGGCATGAGTTTTGCGGCATGCGGGAGAGCGTACGGGCTCAACGAGTCAACGATACGAAAATATTTTCTGTTATTATTTATGCATACAGTGTACTTAATTCTGTTCATTATTTCTATAAATATGTTTAAAATGCCTTGCAGGAATTTATTTATTCTCATTATTTACTTAAGCGCATGCTTAAAATGCCATCTAGGTAATTATTTTTAATTTTCGTAGGGCCTGGGTAATTCCATAAAGAGTATTTGTGGAGATTCTCGGCACGTATCCCCCGCCTAATAACGAGGGATGACTCTCTATATATATATATATATTATTATTTTTTAAACCATAGACTTAGCCTGCAATTTATGCTGCCAAAATAATAATGAAAGCGTAATACTAACTGAATTAAGAATATTCTTGAGTCACATACTAAACCTGACTAATCATTATTTTGATACTTGAATAAAAGGGAGAGGTATAAAGTTTCTGCCATTACTAAATTTTGTAGAATCTTTATAATTAGATGGGGCGAGTTTCTGAAAAAAGTCGTATTTTCAACCTTTGCTTTTCCATTCCAAAAAATTAGTTCTGTCGTTTTGTTTATACGCAGATAACCACAATCACTATGAAAATACCGATCGATTCATAAATATGAGTCTTTTGTATGGTTGAAGGGCTAATGATTTTTCACTTGTGAGAGAATTTGAAATAATTTATTTGAAAGATACAATAATACTCGTACAACTGAAAAATCTGAGTGAATGCGATAATGTCTGTGGTGAATGATTTATCACAGCAAGTAAGGAAGGGGCAATGAGCTTTGGCTGTTGCCATAATTACTAACTGTAAAGGATATTTATAGCTGGTTTGCGTCTTTCGCTCTGCGGCTGAACATTATTATTTCCAAATTTTTTGAAAAGTGGAAACGTTCGAGATAGTACAGGATCTGGCCTAGAGTTCGTATAAATTTCTGGGTGCAGAGGTTTTGACGACTGATCTAGACTAATTTTGGGGCGTAGAATCCGAATTTTTCTATGCCATCGTACCAAATTGGTGCGAAAGTGGTCAAAAAGGCCAACAATTGGCAAAAATGGCAAAATTTTATCAGTTTTTCGTATTTTTGTCATATTCTTGAGTTGAAAATTTTTTTAAGCGCAATTGTTTGTTTGAGAATCTGTGTTTGTAACATACTGCTGCCTGAACCAAGAAAACTGACAAAAATGTCAAAAAATAACAGCAAAAATAGTAAAAAATTAAGTAAATATTGTAAAAAAATCGCAAAAATGAAATTTTTGGCTATTTTGGTGCATAAACTAGTTCTAACCAATCATATCGAACTAAATAGTCAAGAAATTAGATATTAATAGCTCTACTAAAATTTCCTAACACAAAAACATGTACAAATGTCTAAATTTTGGGTTACAATGATTAAAAATGGTTGTAGAATATTTGAAAAAATAGACAAAATATAAAAAATAGTGCTAATTTTATAAAACTCTTAGGTTTGCATGTTGTAAAAGACTTTGAAATAAGATCATGTATTATTTCTGATGATGAAGTTGACTGAAAATCTTGCAAAAGTGGCAAAGAGTTTGGCAAAAATGACAAAAACTGTCAAGGCAGCTTATATGATTGAGAAAGAGTGTTACCGTCACTTAACATGTCACTTAAGCACGTCCTGAAAGTTAATCATTGTTGTAAAAATGGTATCAAATTCAGTTGCTTTGTATGGTAGTATGGGAGTGAACGCAATAGTTGTAGGCTTCAAGCTATCTCCTACAAAAGGGCTTTTGACAGCAACAAAGCTTGGAACAAAGTCACCATTATCAGTATTTGAGTTAGTTGAAGAGCCCTGTATTGTGGTTGTTCTATGTTTGTATCGCATCACAAACCCCAGAAAATGGTCGAGATTAACAGTCTCTAGTAAATGATCGTTTGCCTTGTATTCAGAGACTTGGAAATCTTGACTTATTGTACCTCGTTCATGTCTTGGTTCAATCGAGATAATTTCTTGGCAAGGAAGAACGCTTTGTAACTTGCCAAGCCGGAGGGTTGACTCTGGAGCTTCACTGATCTTATTAGTATGCTGTTGTGTTGGTGCAGAGCTTAATGGAGCATTTTGGAATAAAACTAGCACCGTATCGTGTGTCGAACCAATTCCAGACAAGGTATTTTCCAAGGTGTCAAAATTATCCATTGCTGCTTGAATTGGATGGTTTTGATCAAATACTGGAGGAACTGGAACTCTATGTGAACCACATAAAGATATTGTACGTTTTGCTAGTGCGAAATTTATTTTGCGAACTTCTTGATATCCTACACAAATGCTCCGTTTGTTTCCAATTTCAATAAGATCTTTAGACTGTGGCAGGTTCTGAATAGTTTGAGCAAATCCGACATGCAATGGGGTGAACTCCAAACCATTATGAAGGATGTAAAACAACATCTGGAAGATAGTGTCACACTTCAGCATCAACTGATTGTTGCTATCTGATACATTCCGGGTGGAAAACAAATGCTGAAGAAATTCCATCCATATTGGAGGACGTTCATTTTGGAAACGTTTTAAGGCTAGATGAAGATCGTTTGGATCACAATAGCTTGAGCGTAAACCAAAACTGTAAGTTTTTAACTCTTTCCTTAGGTCCTTAGCAACGTTTTTGACAGATGATTTCAGCAAAGTTTCAACAATTCTTGCACTCTCACTCTGGAAAGAATAAACCATCTGGGATTTTCGTTTGTTGCTAGGATATGTAAAATAAATGGTGTCCTTAAATTTGTCTATAAGCAGGCTCTTAACCAAATAGTTACTGATAGATTCACCCTGGTTCAGTTTTTTATTGATCTCTTGTCTCAAGTAGGTGACACTGTATCCACAGCTTGTGAAGTCTATTTTTAAGACTACATCATTAAACGCTTCTTGAACCACGTCAGTAGAACCCATAACTTAATTTTCTTGCTGTCTGTTTTCCAAAATCGTCTCTATTCTGCGATTATAGGCTGCAAAATGCTTCTTTATACAATTATTATGATAGAATACATCTGCAACGAATACATCTTTTTATTCGTTCAACATCGCTACTCTGGTAAAAACATCGTCTTGGAACAAGTGAGCATAACTCAATAACTTTTGGGCACGACCTGGAGTACATATCCGAAACAAATCATGGTCAATGTTTCCACCTTTCAATTTGACTCGAGCTGAACCACAAAATACACACACTTTCATATCCTTGATATGCTGTGTTTTAATCCTTTTGCTTGAACTATTTTCTGGAGGAGTTAATGCTTCCCCTAAGGAGGAATCGGAGGGTTTAGATTCAGCATTTTTAGACTTCTGGCTCCGTTCAACGAACTTTTTATATGTTGCATAGCACGAAGTGCTGTGATACTGGATATAAGGAGTCTGACTCTCAGTAAGAGCTTTCAAACGCTTGCTTTGTCATCATTTGGGTAAGCAGAAGCCAACTGAAGCAAATTTTTTATTCCATGTTCTCCGCTGCTCAAATATTTCTCTCCACTTGGGCTTTTGTTCTTCTGGCACAAGATACATTTACCAAGGTTTGAGCTATGCTTCTTTTCTGGCACAAGTTGAGATACATCCTGAAAAAATAAAATATACTAAGACTTCTTGCAATTGCAATTATAATAAACTGGTTCTATTATATACATATAAAAATTCATTTGTAACACATTGGTCTTTATATTTATGTTTTAAATATTCAATTCGATTATTACTTACCATGATCTATCATCTGTTGAATCACATAATGAATACAGCGATCCTCAGTTTGTAGCTACTACCAATACTAAACCTGAAACACAATAAATATGACTCAGTTACTCTAAAGAAATCAAATAGATCGATTCTATAAGAAGTTCAAGCATTTTACAACAAGCAAGCCTAAGAATAACATAAAATTAGTACCATTTTCTTATATTTTGGCTATTTTTTCAAGTATTTTACAACCATTTTTATCGATTTATACCGAAATTTAGACATTTGTGCATACTTTGTTTTAATAAATTCTTGCAGAGCTATTAATATCTAATTTCTTGACTATTTAGTTCGATATGATTGGCTAGAGCTAGTTTATGCACCAAAATAGCCTAAAATTTCATTTTTGCGATTTTTTGACAATATTTACTTAATTTTTTACTATTTTTGCTGTTATTTTTTGATATTTTTGTCAGTTTTCTTGGTTCAGGCATAGGCTGACCATATTTCCTTGAGACAAAAACGGGACATTGGGATGGCAAAAAAGGGACGGGGGTTATGTAATATTCTGTATTTATGAAAAAGTAAGTACATAAACATATTGAGCTTACAATTATTCTTCAGTGACAGAACCCATACAGAACCCATAAAAAAACGGTACTGTCCCGTTCAAAACGGTAAGTATGGTCAGCCTATTCAGGCAGCATGTTACAAAAACAGATTCTCAAACAAAAAATTGCCCTTAAAAAATTTTTCAAATCAAGAATATGACAAAAATATGAAAAACTGATAAAATTTTGCCATTTTTGCCAATTTTTTGCCATTTTGACCACTTTCGCACCAATTTGGTGCGATGGCATGGAAAAATTCGGATTCTACGCCCCAAAATTAGTCTAGATCAGTCGTCAAAACCTCTGCACCCAGAAATTTATACGAACTCTGGGCCAGATCCTAGACTAAGATGCGTGTATTTAGTTCAGTCTTTTTTTTTGTACAAAATCAGACGGGCGGAATAGATACCATTCATTTTTGAGCAACCTTTGTATGTCGAATGAAATACTTTGACATAGAAATTCTTTCGAAATGGAAATGGGCATGATGCTTGTGTTTTAGCACAGCGGTTCTCAACGGGGGGTCCGCGGACCACTAGGGGCCCGTGAGTTGTGTTTAAGGGGTCCGTGAGTTGACTAGATTATATTCAGTAAAACAACTTTTTTTCCATTTTTTTTTGGTGGCTGATTTTAACTTCTAACCGATAACATTTTCGCTCACTTGAAACTTTACAAAACAAACGTTTTGAAACGATTTTTTTCGTGTTTTCGTGAGTCTTTTATCGCCTTTTCCACGTGTTTCTCGGTCGTTCGATTGAAATTATTTAAATAGGTTCGTGAGATATGTTTTAGAATTTAGGTTGCTTAATGGTTTTGTTTGTTTTGTTAGAATAATAGGTGCTCTTCCAATATGTGCTCTACCGCGAAACTGTGATCTACCATATTCCAATACGTGCTCTACCGTGAAACTAGCCTTATAAGGCTAACTAACGAAAATATCATGACTTAACCTAACCAATCGTTAGGTCAACTATACGCCCTTGACGATTGGTTAGGTTAAGTCGTGATATTTTCGTTAGTTAGCCTGGAATATGGAATATTAGTTGGAATATGGTAGATCACAGTTTCGCGGTAGAGCACATATTGGAAGAGCACCGAATAATATTATTACATTTTTACTCCGACTTTGAAGTATAAATCAAGACTAAAAAACTATACTAATATGGATACCTCAATTTGTCTATATGCTAATTAATCATAATGCAAAAGATAATTTTGGGGAGGAGGTCCCAAAAATATCAAGATTTTGATAAGGGTTCCGCAGTACAAAAAAGGTTGAGGAACGCTGTTCTAGCCGGTCCAAACCAGGCAATATTGGTTCCTCGTTAGATGACAGATTTAAATTAACGTAACCATGCGAGCAATTTTTTTCGTGAGTCACTCTTTCATTGTAACTGTAACTCGCCTTGCCCCTAACTAAGTACAGTATTTTATATATTGAGGCAATGTTATGAGACCTACTAGGTAATAATTATGCAAGATATACATTCAGTCTATTCCTTTTCAGGTTTGTGCGGCAGTATTAGAATTTGATTCGCCTTCCAACAGTAATCGAGAATGGCATTTTGCGGTTACAAAATCTCTCTTTGTGGACTGGTGTTGAGTATTTGGGGGCTCATTCAACTTCTCCTGATGGGGATTTTGTTTTACTTAGAGTCGCCGGCGTTTCTGGAGGACCTTCCAATGGATGGTACTTACGAAAACGTCGACCAATTCATAACGGATGTTCAAAGAAGATTTAAGACGAATGCCTTTAACTGCCTAATCGCAGCTTGTCTTTACATCATCACATTAGGCATATCTGGATGGCAGTTTTACCTTAACCAAAAAACCACTTATCAAGTGTGAAGGTTCCACTTTTTAGGTAAAAACGTGCGAAGGAAGTGATCGATTTTATTTCTTATGAGTTTCATCGTCAAGAAACTAAAGCAGTCACTGGTAGTATTTAAAGGTTACGGAACCAGACACATTACGAGCATCTTGCGAATACCTAAACTGCCTACTGACATATATCAATCCGTATTAATTAGCAGACCTTATTCTAATACTTCTTCACGTATTTTAAATCCCACTCAGAAACCGGAACTCTGACTGGTTTTAAATGAAATTTAGCTAGGCTACACTATGTGTAATATTACTGTTGTGTCTCGTTTATCATTACAATTTGCCTTAAAGCGTTACATCTGAGTCTACTCTCATCCGATAACTATGATAAAAATGGTTTAATGTTTCACTCTTCCAAACTGATTTAACATTTCGCCCGACCGACGTTCATTTTCTGTTAACAAACTCGTAAATGATGATGATGATGATGATGATGATGATGATTAAAAATAAAATCTTGTAACTCGGGATTAATTCTAGAGGAAGATGACCGGAGGATCGAATAAAATAAGAGCCTAAATCTCCTTGTAATGAATTTCATGTGAAATAATCAATTATAACTGCTATTTTGAAATATAGGTCACTGCAGTAACGAAAGATTCTCTTCCACAACTTTTACTACTGATTAAAAGCATTTCTATATGTAAATAAAGATTAATTCATTATCCCCAGTAAGTTGTTTTATAAAGTGATGTACTTTTATTTACGTGTAAAATGCGAAATTATACTAAATGTACATTAAAAAGGTTTTAATTTTTCCTTTCAGAAAAAACAATATATATATATATATATATATATATATATATATATATATATATATATATATATATATATGTCGCGCGTATACGCGAGCCACTGCCCACTTGCGACTTTTATGATGAACTCACTTTGGACAACCCAACGAAGGTGGTCCTTGTTGGTTAAGCTCGGCCTTAGCCGAGAGCATCCGAGTAACAATAAACAGTTTCTACCAAGTTTTTTCCCGAAGGGGTGAATGGAAACACTTCACTTCTTAATTGGAGTTTTCGTTCACTCATATAATTTTTATTTACACAAAGTATATCCAGAACGAGGCACTGAAGGAGGAAAATGAATTTACAGCCTCTTACAATAACCACTAAAAGTCAGACGTTTATAGGGGGAGAGGTTCGACCTCTTTTGACAATGGCTCAGGCAGGAATTTAAAGGGAGGAAGGTCGTTCTCCGCGAGTAAGGGGTAAGGCAGGAATTCAAGGCGAGGAGGCTTGTCCTCCTCGAGAAAGGGTTACGGCAGGAATTTAAAATGAGGAGGCTCGAACTCCTTGGTCTAAGCCTCAGGCAGGAATTTTAAGGGGAAGAGGTGCAGCCTCTTGTAACAATGGCCCCCGGCAGGAATTTAAAGCGAGGGGGGCTCGGCCTCCTCGGGTAAAGGCTACGGCAGGAATGATTTAATTTACAATACAAGAAATAAATAAGTCTAAATTTTGGGGGAGTGCAGTTGAAGGTTAAGCTCCCACTTTAACTGGAGAGCTAAAGAATTCTAACGTTAAGCATAATTTAAGCACACAACGAGATTTCGAAAGATAAAAAGATTAACAAAAAAATACTAATTTTTGTAAGGTATACATTTTTGGATGGCGACATAATGTCGGGGTGCCGACATGTACCGAGTACATTAAGTACATTAATAACATAATCTAAATAGGTGACACAATTTATATAACGAAGGAGAGTTATATATTTGTAGTTAACGGTAATTACGCCAAATTATGTCAAATATTATTAGAAGAAAGGTTGGTTATTATAGTTTAAAAGCCTAAAAACCAGCGATGATGAAAACGGGGCAAAACTACAGTATATTATAATAATATCACATAACATCTTAATGTTATAAATTTGTAGCAGAAGCAAGAGAGATTTTGGATTCAGAAGCTCGCTTTTGGCGACGACATCGGAATTCGAACACTCAGTCAGCATTAACGAGTATCTTGCGAGAGGTGAAATAATTAAAAGAAAAAGTATAAAGAATACATGTGGACATTTTTACATGTACGTAACTATGTACGTAATCATGATCATCAAGGGACATGTACGAATGCACAAAGTATTGTACACATATCGGTTGTCACACAATAGATTGTGTGCGTAATATAGACACGAGTAAACATGGACTGATAGGTTGATAGGGCATAAGTAGACAATAGGTAGATGAATGAATAAGTAACAAAATCAATAAAGGATAGTGGTCAAGAAAGAGCATGGATGTATAACACCAGACAGGAACACAACATATAAATAATGACTTATAGAGAGTGAAGTTTTTATTATTATTATTAAAGAATTTACAATACATTGAATACGAAAGATATCCACATACTAAACACGTGATTCAGTATTCAAGGTATGGAAGGAAATTAAGTTACTTTATGACGTCAGAGTGATTTACTTTGTACGTACAGTACAAGTCATTATTTGGGAGAAATCAAAGGAGACGAATTAGAGAGGCACAGTCAAGGGACATTCGCTTCTTACAGCGAACTTCTAATGGCACAAATATGGATACTGCTCAACCATAGAAATGGGAGGTAGCATGGTTGTGATATATGTCAGTGCAGATGTGAAGGCTGGTGAATCTGGTGGCGCAGCAAGTGAACAATAATAAGTAGACTTTCATGAATTGGTTATTCTCATCCTGGACAGAAATTGGACCAGCATAGTCAAGGGCAGTTTTTTCAAAGGGTTTTTTCATAGCTTAAACGTTTCGTTACTAATGGTCCAGTAGTAGGCACTTCATAAGCCATGGCAAAGTATTTTTGGCAAAACAGACATTGTTTCAGAACCTTTTTAACTACTTGCCTTATTTTGAGGATCCAGAATTCCTGTCTAAGGAAATTGCATGTGGTAGCTAAGGTTGCATGACTGGCTTTTGCATGACATTCAGTTATGATTAACGTTGTTAAATGAGAATTTTCAGGCAGTAGTACAGGATACCTAGCAGAATAGTTAAGGTTGGTTGCATATTTATATCTCCCCATTGTTCTGACTAACCCTTCTTTGTCAATGAAGAGTTTTAGATTCTTTTGCAGCTTTGTTAGGTCCTCAACTTTTTCTCCTTTATTTAGTTTGTTGATTATTTCTTTTTCTTTTGAGAAATGTTGCTGAACTAATTTTATCCAGTAGTTTTGTAAGCTTTGTAAGCTGTATGATTTTTCTCCAAAACAGCAATTTGTTCTTCCATTGTGAGGTTACATTTGGGGTTATATTTGTGAGTGCGGAAGTACTTTAAGTTTTCTATGAACCGTAGAACATAGGCAGTGATTCTGACCAGTTTCTTCCTGTTAGAGAATTTTTCCATGTTTAACAAGAGAGTTTTTTCATTTATTTCTTTACAAGTTGTTTGAGACACATTTATTGTTATCTGTAAGGTTTCTTGGTAGGTGTTAAAAATTAAGTTGGTTGGCCATTCAGTTTAATTTCTCAAAAATGTGGGACCATGTTGGTAAAAGGGAAGAAGTTTTTGAAATTTCTTGAAAGATATTGTTCTGGTGAGTAGGTCTGCTGGGTTGTCTTCTCCTGCTACATGTCTGAATTCCAGGTGATGGTTTAAGTTTCTTGTTGCTTCCTGAATGTCTTTCACTCTATTTTTCACAAAAATGGATTTCATTTTTAGATTTTTGAGCAATCCAATTTAAAGCCACCTGTGAGTCTGTCCAAATTATTGTTTTGAAGAACTTTTGGTTTTCTGAGTTTTCTTCTAGGTAGGTTTCTTTAAGGTATTCTAGGACTTTGGTTCCTAGCCAGATTGCCATTAATTCCAAGTTACAAATGGTCCAATTTTTTGATTTGGGGTTGACTCTTGATTTAGCATAAATTAGTTCGGATTTTCCATTTCCAACTAGATAGCAACTTACTGCATACCCTTCTTGGCTGGCATCGCAAAAGATGTGGAGTTGAAGATTTTCCATGAGAGGTTTGGAATTTTCAAAAGCTTGTCTAGGAAAATTCAGAAATTCCACTTTGTTTATTTCTTTGCAAAGTTTTTTCCATTCACCTAGCATTTCAGGTTCTAGATATTCATCCCAATCTTTTTTGGTAGATACTACCTTCTGCATGAAGAGTTTTAATTTAAACACTAAGGGTGCAACAAATCCAATTGGATCAAACAATGATTGCACAGAACTTAGTATTTCTCTTTTAGTTTTGGCTTCTGAGTTCAAGTTTACAGTTTTTAGATGGAGTGTATCAGCATTTGTGTTCCAACCATATCCTAATAGTTTTATGTTTTCTTTATCTTCTGAGGAGGCTATGTCATGTTTTTCAAATAGTCCTTGAAGTTCTGAGTGATTGGAGGCCCATTCATATAGCTTCAAATTATAATCGATTAAGGTGTTTACACTATAATTGTAAAGGTCTTTGAGTTCTGAGAGATTGTTGGCATTAATTAAAGCATTGTCCATGTAAAAGCGGTTAGCTAGGTAGTCTGCCACTTGGTTTTGTTGTTCATTAAAAATGTGTTGGAGAGATTGTTGTAGTAAAAATGGACTGCTTTTGTTGCCAAAGGTAACTCTTTATATTTATAGCAGATCAGGTTGTCGTCATTTGGAGCCAATTGGGTATCTTTTAACCACAGAATTTTGTGGGCATTGCAGTCAAATTCTGTTTGATATTTAAGTTGTAAATATGCTTTTTGAATGTCTCCAATCATCAAATATTTACCATGCCTTAATTTAATGCACAATTTTGCTAAATGAGGTAGGAGTGAAGGGCAGTCCTCAGTAGCATCATTTACTGTTATTTCTTCTGGTTTGCTTTTACCCGAGGGATCTACTACAATCCTAACTTTAGTTGTTTGTACTCCAGGGCGAACTACTGGAAAATGAGGTAAAAAATTTCCTTCTTGTTTTAAGCTTTCTGTTAAGGCTACTTCTTCTATTATTCCTTCTGGAATTGTTGTTCAAGGATGTCTGAATAAGGTTGCATTAAGTTATCTTTTTTTAATTTTTGCAAGTGGACTTTAACCTGCTAATAGCATAGTTAAAGTTTGGTGAAATTTTATCTTTTTGGTCATTCCATGGTACCTTAACAGACAATCTTTCATCTTCTATTTTAACTTCCTTTTCGAAGTTTGCAATCAGATCTTTTTCTTTGTTTGAAAATGGTTCATCCCCAGAAATACCCAAGTTTTCTAGTTTGCTAAATTGTGCAATCTGGTGTTCAATTTTTTCTAGATCTTCATTAGAAGTTGTACTAGTAAGTAGAGGGTTGGTAATACAGAAGCTGATCTGATCTCTTATTGGTTCTTTTTCTTTCAGGGTAGTAATCTGAAGGGAAACCCAATAAAAGTATTCCATAGGGAGATTTATAACAAGAGGCAGTATGAATCTGATGAGTGCTGAGGGCAAAAAGTTTGTGGGTTGCAGCCCCAAAAATTAACATGAAGTCGGCCACTTCATCAGCTTCAAAGTGATCTGCAAGCTGATAATTTAAGGATTTTAAATAAGTTTGAAGTTTCAGTAATCCCTGAACTTCATATTTAATATTAATGTCATCAATTATGATGGCTATTTCTTGGTAGTTTCCAGGGTTTCTAGAATCCTCCAATTTAATTATAGCTACTTCATAATTTGGTTGTTTCTTGTTGGCTATAAATCCTGTTATGGTTATGGATTCATCGTAGTGTTTAGTTGGAAGATTAATTTTTTCACAAGTTCATTGGTAATGTAGCTGGCTTGACTACAATTATCCAAAAGTGCTCTGCATTTAATGATTTTTCTGAGTTTCTTATTCTCATCTGCATGGAAGGAATTAATGCCACTTCTTGATCAGTGTTTTTTAAACTTAATAAGTTAGTAACTTGTTTCCCTTGTTTTGAGTTTTCTTTTTGGATAGCTACTTCAGTACTGGTTTTGGTTTTCTTATCTTCCTCTGGTTTTCCTTTTTGTTTGGTACAAAGGAAGGATAAATGGTTAGAAAACCTACAAAATGAACAGGGTTGGAAAGAAATGGGGCATTCTTTGGCTTGGTGTTTAGATGAGGTGCATTTAGTACAATAATTTAATTTAGCAAGTTTTTTCAGTTTATCCCAACTTTCAGGGAAAGAATCACATTTTGAGATTCTGTGTGAGTTTTTCTTACACAATTTGCAGTAAAGTTCTCTCTGGTCAGTATGTTGAGCTCTTCTTGAGGATTGTCTTTGGGTGGAAACTGCCAGAGTAGCTGTAGTTTGGCCAGAATACCATGGTTTTCTGGCTGGTTCTGGAGAGAAGTTTTTTTTTGTTAGGTATTAAGGTGGTTAATTCACTTTGACTTAGATCAAAATTAACATTAGCTAAGGTTTTGGTAGCTTCAGCAATGGCTTCTTTAAATTTATCAAAGTGGTCATAGAGTTTAAAACCACAAGTTCTTAAAAATTCCTGAGTTTCTTGACTTAGTTTATTATAATATACATACAAGAGTATATCTTCTAATTCTAATTTTTGAGTTTGCATTAAATTTATGGTAGAGTGCATATCTGCTTGAAAGTCATGAAGTGTTTTAAAATCTTTGGTTATTTTGGATTTGGTTAAAAGTGATTTTATTATGGAGAATTTAATTTGGCCCGGTGTTGCATAACAGCCCTCCAACTACTGCCATGCTTCTTCATAAGATGTTTTACTCTCTTGCATGTAGTTTATTTGAATGGCAGGCAGTGGTGTAGTGCTAAATAAAGAAGTGAGGGAACGCATTTTGAAAGTGTTACTCAGATGCGGGGGGGGACAATGGCGAGCGCGGCGAGCCCATACAGCTGGGGGTCCGGGGGCATTGTAAGCCCCCCGGGAAATCTTTTGAAATCTGACCGATTTCAGGGATATTTTGAGGTCATATGCACTGGATATTAGGATATATTCCAAGGTTGAAGATGCAGTATTTCCAGTGTCATTAGATATATGACATCCAGTACGATCAATAAAAATAGCTAACAACTGGAATGATTAACTAAAAAAAAGTTAACAACTGGTACGCCGTGGTGACTGTTTCACCAGATCTTTATAGGCTAGCATTGCCTCAGTCGAAGCTAAAAGAAATGAAACAGTTAATGATTCTTTCTCATATTTCTTCTAGGGGTGGGAATTAAAATTTCATGACGTTAGAGATTTGTAAGTTCGGATTTATTTGAAATAGTGAGGGAACGCCGTTCCGTCTACCAAAAAAAGTAAGGGAACGCCGTTCCCACGCGTTCCCACAGCACTACACCACTGATGGCAGGGTTTCCACTCAAATGTTGTTTTAGGTAGGCAAATTTCTCTTGTTCAGAAAGACCTATGTTATCATAAATGTTTCTGAATGAGGTCTTAAAGTTTTGAAATTTAGAGGGATTTCCATCAAATGGTAATATTTGAAGCTCAGGAATTTTAGTACCTATTCTTGGTTTAGGTTTGGCTTCGGCATTATTTTCTTTTTTAGTTGTTAATGCTTGTACCATTTGATCTATTTCAATTTGGTAATAACTGTTTTTTTCATCTAGTTTTTCTTGTTTAGCCTCTGAGAAGCCTTCGGAACAAATATACTTACTAAGGATTTCCTCATCTAAATTTTGTAACTTGTCCAGTTGTGAGGACAAAAGCCGAGCATATGAATTTTTTTGTTCCTCAGTCCAATCATCCAATTTCTCTTTGATTGTAGCTAAAAGTTTAGTAGCTGAGGTTCTGATTGCTCTCCTCTTTTTTACCAATTTACTAGTTTCAAATGCTTCCACATCACTTCCCAACCATGATGATAGCGTCTCCATACTTTTTCCTGGAGTGGCTTCAGTTTCATTAGCCATTTTTTAGGTTTAATATTATAAATGATATTATCAATGATATTTATAATTAAATTTTCAGATTATGTAAAAAATTTAATTCACTGGATTTAAACTATTTTATCAGAAATAAAACAAAAAAGGGTAACCAACTTCTCGACTGCCCACCCGGGGGCGCCATATTGAAAAATTTATTGAAAAATTATTTTTATTGAGATTATTTTTATTTAGGTGCAATATTAAGGCTAAGTTTACTTTAAATAGACACAGTAATTATAGAAATAATAATGGCCCATTTAGACACTGTCAACATAGCTACAGACTTTTTCACTGTAGGCTGCAGTGGTTTTAAGGTTAAAATTTGGTCGGCAGCCAGATTACCAACTATGGTCAAGCTAAATTCATTAAAATTAATTTAGACTTACCAAAAATGAAGTTGCCAGTTGAACGTTACCCTTTCTGTTTCTAACTAATCCATAAGTTTCATTTAGTTTCCAGATTTGAATTTTATTTGTTAAGTTTTAAGTTATTATTTGGCACACTGCTAAGTTATTTATTTATAGGGGCTATTTCCCAGACCTAGGTTTTGTAGTTTAAGTTAGGCTAGGGCTGTATTGCCCTTAAGTTTTTGTTTTTAAAGGTTTAAGGTTTTGAAGGTTTTTACTCAAGTTAAGTTAGGGCTATATTGCCTTTAAGTTTTAATAGGGGCTATAACAGCCATTTAATTATTTAGTTAGGACTGTTGTGGCCCGGTTCGAGTTTCTTCTAGGTACCTAGTTTTAATCTCTTACCTTAGTTATGTATTTTAATTAAATTACTTACACCTAGTTCTGGTAGGCAACTATTTAGTTAAACAGGGTTTTAGTTTAATTGCAGTGGTTAATATTGAGGTTTAAAGGTTGACTTTAAGTTGCCCGGTTAGTTGGGGAACTAAGAGAATTTTTTACGAAAAAACTAGCCCACTTCATTCAGCAGTCAAAATTTTCGATCATTCACAAAGAGCTCCGTTTTTCTTTGTCTCAGAAACTTTTTTCTTTCTTCTTTTTATTAATTAGGGAAACCCAACTTCACTAGTTGGTTAGAAACGAGGGTTGTTATTTTTATTCTATATTTATTTTGTTTATATTTTATTTTGAAATATATGTGGTTATTTCTACCCAACCTTTTTTTTTAACACTGGCTGTGGTATCGAAACTTAAGCCAATAATTTTATGTGTGATATTCCACTCTTCAATTGTTTCAATTACTGCTTTAGCGACCGTCTCTCCAGTGGAATCAGGAAGTTTTGGGACACTCAGTAATTTTTCAACACCATTTCCAGAAATCGTGATTGGTAAGCGATCAACATTTGTCTGATCTTGACTTGTGAGGTCTGGTAACATTTTGCCATCCCAGTGTAAAAGAAAAGGGACATGAGCATTGCCGAAGGAGTTTTTCATTTTCAGCGCACTAGTTTTCCGATATTTGGCTCTAGCCCGATGAATAGCCCTGTGACTAATTATCATGTCACCAACGTCATGTCCAAGACTTTGTGCTACGGCACTGATAATATGCGATGCACTTCTACTTGTTGTTGATGTTCTGTCCAGTGCAGAGACAACTGCTTTATCAATTACCTGTTTAGTGCCTCGTTTAGGTGCCTTACGAATTGAAACTTCCTTTAGAGCTTTATCAGTATTGTAGGTTGAAGTTGAGGGAAGGCAAATATCTTCATCGCTGCTGGAACTGATGCTACAAACAACAGTTGCGACAGTTTCTTGCATTTCTGAATGAGCTTTCAAACGCTGTGATTCCAATGCTCGTTCTCGCTTCATGATTCGTTGCTGTTTCTTGACTCTTTCTTGTCTATACCTGCCGTATAACCTGGTCGGCCTTTCTGTTTTTGAGCAATAAGAAAAGTATGGTCTTCCTCTCTGTTGGTTAGAGATAGGACATTTTGATGAGCAATGTCAAATAATGTACTTAGAGATTCAACAAACTTTTGTTCCTTTGAACACTGAGTCTGTGTTTTCCTACTTTTATTCTTTTTCAATAAATTATAATCATCAACAAGTTTATTAATCAGTTTGATAACGTAAGGTTTGTGGCTCGTTGCAATTTTTGCCTTGTCCCATATATTCATCAATTCCTCTGCTACTAAATTTATACACTCCTTACGGGAGCATTTTTCTTCGTGCAAATGGAAAAAATAAACTGACAAAATTTCCTTTTTTAGTGGTAGTTTTGTTTAACCACTATAAGGATCGAATATCATATTCTAAACACTATCTGAAAATCTGAAACAGAAAAACAATTATATATATATGGTTGTTACAGAAAAACACAATTATATATATATATATTATATATATATATATATATATATATGGTTGTATACGTATTAGAGGTCTGCGCGGGCACCTTAACTTGACCCGCACCCGCCCCGCACCCACAAGTATTTTGAAGTGGGGCCCACATCACGCCCGCAATGTGGGTACCCACGGGTAACCCGCGCAGGCCTCTAATACGTATACATACATGTAAGCGTGTTTGTGAGCATGTGAGAAAAATTAGCATTGCCTATCTGCACCGACGTAAGGTTCGCGAGTGACTGAGAATGACAGGTTTAGACTTGAGCTTTTGAAGTCGTTGAGCACCCACTTAATATTCATTAAATTGAACAAGATTTTTCCTGAAGAGTTTTGTTTCGATATGTAACCAATTCACATTGTGTGCTAAGCTGTAAGTCAATTTTAAAATTTTGTCATATATACAATGGGCACACCCTAAGTCCACTAGGAATCGCCTTGGCACAGATATGAGTGCTGCATGTGTGAGACTAAAGACAACTAAATATAAACCTTGGATCAAAACATTAGCAGCTAAAATACAAGTTTCTCACTAAAAATAGTAAGTAAATAAATTATTGTGACCAATTTCGTTTTTTTAAAAATCAAAAGTAACAAAAATGACCCGCCAGCTAAAAAGGTTCGCCACCACTGCCCTAGATCAACGAAACCAACAGATGGAGCAAGAGCAATATACTGCAAGTGTCATTCCCGTCAACGGACTATAATTGTCGGTATGCGCTGCTACATAAAGAGCGTGAAACCGCCAAGTGCTCATTGCAAAATGTACCCAAAATGGGATGGCCCATATAGGATTATGAAAAACCTTGGAAAAAACGTTACGAAATCCTCGACCTCCGAGACCATTCCAAACTAACGATCATTCACGCTGATAATTTGAAGATAGCTGCCGAACACCACCTTCCCTAAAAACATCTACCAGGCGTTCGAGCCGCCTACCCTTCAAAAGATCAAGGTATTAACAAATCCAGCAGGGACCACAAAACTAAAGTGGTCACCGCGGAAACCACTACCCGTAACGAAGATTGGTACCTCATAATACCATCACTACTCGAGCCAATCTCTGAACAAGAAGAAGTCCCAGAACCGAGAGTCCCCTCGGAACCAAACCCTGGAGAAACCACTTCTAGAGGATCACTCAGTGGAACTCCACCATCTCCTCCATCTTCACCATCTCCTCCGTCACCACCCTCACCGGTTGATAATCGACGCACGGACCCTACGTATCGGCCGCAAATGCATCAACCACGTGAACTAGAACTTTCACATAAAAAATGAACCCGCTCAGAATCCGAGCTTAACGGTCAACCCCCACTACCACCAAATCGAGGCCGATCACTCCGCACACAAACACACAGTGGCGGTCCTAGCTTACATGACGCCCTGGGCGAACCTCACCTTCAGCGCCCCCCCCCCACTGTTCGCCAACACACACACATTCGAAACCCCCCAAAATAAAGGACAGACATAACTCTTTCACAAAATAACTTTTTATTGGACTAATTGTTGGAACTTCAGAACCAAAACAAAGACTCAAATTTCTGAATTTTACAAATCCTTCATCACGTAAATAGAATAACTCACTTAAGAGAATGTAATTATGATACTATGAACAGGAAAAATACAAATTAAATTGCACAACTGCCATAAATAAACTAGAGAATCAAATTTCTAAATTGTACAAATGCTCTATCACATAAATAGAATAAGACACTTAAGAGAGGGTAATTATTATGCTACACTTTGAACAAGAAACAAAATAAATTGCACCACAGCACAACTGCCATCTAAAGCCTGACTCTTCTTACCTTCCTTGATGCAAAGTCATGAATTAAATCATCATATGAAATCTGCTCAGCAATTGTATGATTTATACTGATGATGGCCAGACCGGTAAGGCGTTCCTGTGACATAGTTGACCTCAGGTAGGATTTGATGAGCTTCAGCTTTGAAAAGCTCCTCTCTGCTTCAGCAACAGTGACTGGAAGAATAAGACCAATTCTGAGAGCAGTCCACAAATTTGGATATATTTCAGAGAGCTCCCTTTCATGGATAAATGTCAGCAGTTCAAGCAAGGATATGGTCTTTGATGGCAAGTCAGGCAAGTTCTTCAGCTCCTGTGCAAGCTCTCTGCCATCCAAGTCAGATTGTCCCTTAAAGTGTAGTGTAGTACTAAGGTTCACACATTGTTCTGTCAGCTCCTCAAATGTGAGATTTTGGAAATGTGTCAGCACTCCAAACTTCTCTCCACAATTTCCAACGTGGAAAATCTTTCCTGAATGGCTGATGTTGCAGCATCAACCACTGCATTGAAAAATGTCACCTCCAGCTTCTTCAAAGCATCAATCAAGGGCTCATCAGATGCTTCATAGGAGAAGTGCCGCTTTGTGGACCTCAGCCGTTTTTGTTTTAACACAGCCTCCACATTCATTTGTTCACAGATATCTGTGGCTGCCATTTGTGCAGCCACAAAACCTGTTGCCCTGTAATTGCGGAGACCTCTCTCTGTTTTTTTTTAGGAGATTTACTGCAACATCAACGTGCATGCTAGGAGACTGCATCTGCTTGCTCACATGCTGAATTTGGCACAACAGGTCATGCCACACCACTGAACAAATGGCGAAGCGGTATGACCCAACCTCCTCTGACAGAGATTGAGCCTCGACCTTTATTACAGAGTCTTTGGTGTGGTCCCTCACCTCGATCAGTGCATCTCTCACTGCAGCTGCCTGATATCTCAGGGGCTCCACACTCTTGATCTTGCTTTCCCACCTTGTATCAGACCACATCTTCAATGTGATGTTCACATGTTTTTTCAAAATGGCCCATCGTTGTGTGGAGGCTGAAAACAAGTTGTAAAGCTTCTGCAAGATGCCAAAGTAACTTGTGGCATCAATAGATCCCTTAGCAGCATCGGCCACAAGCAAATTCAGAGAATGAGCCCCACATGGAACAAACAGAGCTCTGGGATTAATTTCTAGGAGCCTGGATTGAACACCCTTGTTTTTTCCCCTCATGTTGGCCCCGTTGTCGTATGATTGTCCTCTACAGTCCATGAAAGGAACTTTTAGCTCCTCCAGTCTCTTCAGAATCAGAGATGCCAAATGTTGACCAGTGGACTCCTCTGCCTCCAAAAACCCCATGAAATGTTCCTTTATATGGGGCTTCCCCTCCAGTGACACAACCCGAATCACAACTGACAACTGTTCAGTGTGGCTGATATCTGGAGTGCAATCTAGAATTATTGAAAAAAACTTTGATTGTTTGATGTCGCTCACCATTGCTGAAATGGTCTTGCTGCTCGACAAATCAATGAGTTCGTTTTGTATGTGGTGGCCGAGGTAGCTGGTGTGACTGGAGGTCCCTTTTTGGACACGGTTAATGTGCTCTTGCATTATAGGATCAAATTGTGCCATCAGTTCAACTTCTTTCAGAAAATTGCCATTTGATGGTGAGAACAATTTTTCTGTATGTCCCCTTAGTGCCAAATTCCTAACTGCCAGAGAATGCACAATAGCAGTGAGAGCGTGTCAGCACCGCTCTCCATCTCAACTTCTCAGCCTCCAGAAGTGCCATCTCCTGCTTGTCAATGGTCTCCCCCTTTCTCATCCTCACTGCCAGTTCTTTCCAGATTTTCATAGAATTTAGGTGTTCTGAACTGTTGTCATGTGATGTGAGCAATGAGCTTGCATGCTTCCAGTCCGAGAGTCCCAAACTTGTTAAATTTATTTTCCTCTTGGAAAATAATGTACAACAGAAACAGAAAAGGCTGTTGTTTTTTAAGGAATAGACCAACCAACTTCTGGTTATATTTTCCCCACTAACCAATGACTTCCTGAAGTATTGATGGTGGAAACTTCTTCCGTCACTGTCGTTTCTAGGGAATACAAAGTCAGATGGTACTTGACTTGGTCCCCTGGAAACCAGTTGTGTCCGAATTCTCTCAGTCAGAACTGAAGGCCAGTTAGCAGGGTCGGTGGACAGAGACTCATCCTCAGGAGGCGATTCTGCTCCAGGCCTTTCTAATAGAAAGAACAAGAGCATTACTCATTAGTATACACACCTAAGTTAGATAACACATTATTCACAGCACTTTGTTATGGTGGTGGTGTTATGGAATTATGGTGGTGAAACACCACACATACCCAGTAACCCAGACCCAGTGATAATAACATTATAATTTATAACTGTTTGCAAAATGCTTTGCAGGGATGCACACACATACACATACACACACACGCACACACTCACAGACATATGTGCACACAAACTCACCTGAAGAGTCCTGCCGGGGAGAAGTAGAAGCAAATGGGTCTTCATCCTCAGGATCAGACTGCATTTGTGGAGACATATGTGAGGCTGAGGAGGTAGATGGCTCCTCAGCCTCAATAATGGCAGAAGTAGACGGCTTCTCATCCTGGCTAGTGGCAGAGGGTGTTCCAAAATATTTCAAAAGTGCCCCTGCAAATAGTAAAATAGAACATAACAGACCAATGCATGAATAGGCTAGTACAATTAATTTAACATGTTATTAAGCACAATTTATTAAACTTTAGAATAGGAAACAAATGAATAATACAACCTCCTTGGTTAATGGCTAATTATATACATAATAGTACACTTCAAATGACTCAGAAAGCTATATCACAAAATAGCAGTGCAATATAGCAGTGAAGAGTAGATGACATAGCTCTATACCTTTATCTTTTGCTCGTTTCTCCTCTTCTTCTTTCCTCTTTTTTCTAAACTGAGCACCTGATAGCTTTGACCTCTTCTTATCCATTTGCGGTTATTTGACAGACCTTAGTGGCTTAGTGTGAAGATTCGTTCTGTAATAAATAATATACATTTCACTATTTAACCAAACCCAGAAAAATAACATTACATATGTTAAAGTATGGGCCTTTATTCCCAATAATATTAATCTGGAAGCATTTTGCATTGTTTAGGTCTTTTATAGGAAGGTTTATGGAAAATGCAATAGATGGTTTTTTATTAATAAAAATATATTTATTGATCTTTTATTATTTATTTTATTTTATTTTTTATTTTTATTTATTTCTTTATTTATTTATTCTTATTTTTATTTTTATTTTTTTTGCAGGCGCTCATGCCGCCCCTCCACAAATGCCGCCCTGTGCGGCTGCCCATATTGCCCATATGAGGAACCGCCACTGCGAAACACAAGTATCCACACGGCAACCCCCAGCTCCGTATAATCTAAGACGTAGAAATGAATAAAATTGTCCCCCTTATAATGTTGCAAATTATTTACTCTTGTAGCGCTAGCATTCAAATTTCTACCGGAGTTGTTATAGAAAAGCTCGCAGAAGGAAAATTTCTGAAAGGACACGCGGACCTTTTTATCAATTTGCAACCACCTGCTCAAATTAAAACCAATCTTCAGATAAAAACCCAATTAAAAGCATTTGAAAGTAAAATTCACGGTTCATTTGAACATATTCCGGGAACAGACCAGGTTAGTCGCGTTTTATTAGAAAATACAGTCGAAAACATTCAAACTACAGCACACCCCCTATCAGATATATTAGCGTTACCATGGATACAAACTGGAACTCAAAACTCAGCAAAATTTAATCAAAGAAATGAAAGGGGATTGATAGATATGGGAGGAAAAATATTCAAAGGTTTATTCGGATTAGCGACCGAAGAAGACATTAAAAGAATTGAATTCAAATTGAGTCTCTTCGCGCGGAATCGGCAATATAATGGACACATTTTAGAACAAACCATTGAGTCACTACACGAGAACAATCGCTTCCTCCACGCCCTTTCGGACAAATTTACACACCTTGAATCCCTGTTAGCTAAATACAAAGAACACCAAAGGTATCTAGAATTAGTAGAAATAATTAACCTACAAGTAACTCTAATCGATAAATATTTACAACAAATAATTACGATTCATTCCAAAGTTTTGCGTGCGACCCAGCTAGCCCATAGGAAAATCACTCTTTCCACACTAATACCATGGGATACACTTCAGTCCTTGATGCACACCTCTCAGACACAATTAAAATTATCACCCATATTCAGGGCCGCCGAGAGTTGCTACGGGCCCCGGGAAAGGATTGGTATACGGATCCCCCTGTTTACTCAGTATTTTATTATAAATGTTTTTTGTGTACATAACAAGCAAACTGATTATATGTCCAAGTCACTCTTCAAAATATACAGTATGAATAAAACAACTAAGAGGAAATTTACCATTTTATTTTTCGAATAAATTAATTCTATCACCATACAATTTACAAATGCAGTATCAGTCCATGCAGGCAAGACAATTGTTTACGGCAAGATTTTTATAATTAGAAGTGTACTTTCTTTGCCGTCTCTCTAGCAAAGTGGTAAATGATTCTGATGAAATTTAAAGTACGGGCTAACTGGCTTTCAATTACAATGGTTCCCAGATCTGTCAGTCGGTCTTGGGCATTGGTGGACCGCAGATAATGTTATCTGTTTCAGTTTGACTATGATAATCTCTGTAAAATGTATGTTCATTAATTATATTTCCTCTGTTATTTAATCAATTGCTTTATTAATATTTTTCGATTTTATTCCCCCACTTTCCGGGCCCGCTAGAGGTCCGAGTCCAGGGGATTTTTCCATGGTATTCCCACCCTCTCGGTGGGCCTATATATATATATATATATATATATATACGCTCATATAAAGAGATATGGTATGTAATAAAAAATAATTTGGTATATAAAGCGTTGAAATAATTGAAGTATAAATACAGATATCAATGAATATTGAGTTTCAAATCATCAATGCATTAAAAAGTAAGAATTTAATACTTTGATATGCAGATTAATATTGATATACTGCAATGCAAGGTACATATATAGTGTGTATAGGCATGGTACACACACACACACACACACACACACACACACACACACACACACACACACACGATCTTTGTATAGAATTTTGTCGGAAGAATTTCCGGCAGAAGCCTCTCCAACCGTGAAATTTGGGAGAGGTTTTCTGCTCCATGGGAAAGAGTAGGGGCATGGGCGTCCGGAGGGGGGGCAAGAGGGGGCAGTTGCCCTCCCTTGGAAATTTGTGTTTGCCCACGCAACGACTTCTATAAGTCTACTGCAGCTCAGTCAGTGTTTCCACATTCAAGGAAATGTCGTTTACTTTACCTTTACTTTACCGAAGTGCCGTGTCGTTGAACTTAGAAGTGTTAAATAAACTATACTGAAAGATATAGTAATGGAATTATTTGCAAAGATCATTATATTGAGTGTTTTATTTATTTTTTTCTCTCGAAAACCTTTTGGTCAATTTCACTGAAACTTACACGATTATAGTTAAACATAGTATCATATAACATAAAAAATGGACTTGACTGGTAGAAAAAAAAATGCACTGCGACCACTACGAGTAAAAACCGTCATCTCCCCTTATCATAGCCTGCTTTCGGTGCTAAATTTATGTACTTAGTAGTGATGTAGGTCACATCCGCATCCGCATCCGCATCCGCGGAACATCCGCACATTTTCTCGCATCCGCACCCGCATCCGCACTTTGGACTGCGGATGTCGTGCGGATGTGGACCGTTGAGATAAAATGTCATTAATAAGCGGAAATTATCAAATTCTACTATATTAATAGAACTAGTTCATTGTGCGCAAAATTGATGCAAGCGACAAGACGAGAGGCTGTTCTTGTATGAAGTTACTCTCTTGCAACCTACTTAGATCCACGTTACAAAGCTAAGTTATTTTCACCTAGTACATTAGAACGAGTTAAATCATCACTTGGCAAAGCGGTTGAAGAGCTTCAATCTCTTGAATCTGTCGCTTCGCCACCCACCAAAAGAATAAAAGTTTCAGTGACAAAACCAACACCTTCAACAAGCAAATCTATCACAGAATCTGTCTCTCAGTTTCTTGAGTCAAGCAGCAATGACGAGACCTACGCGATGTCAAAAGATGTAGTAAAAATGATCGAGAGCTATCACCAAGAAAAACGCCTGGCTGCATGTGACAATCCTATTAGTTGGTGGAAAAATACGCAGAATATCTATCCATACTTGAGTAAACTTGCAAGGAAACATTTAGCCTGTCCTCCAACAAACGTACCAAGCGAGAGATTATTTAGCAGTGCTGGATTAATATATGATGAAAAGAGAAACAGACTGGCAGCAGAAAAGGCAGAAAAATTAATGTTCCTTAAGCATAACCTTCCTATAATTAAGTTTGAACATTAAACGATGAACATCTTAGTTTACTTTATTTTAATTACTAATTTATAAATATGCCTAATAAAACTTTAAACTTAATATAAATAGTTATCAAGCTAATTAAAGATCTCTTTCTATAAGGGTGGAGGTTGGGGAAAGAGGTCGGTGGGGTGCATTTGAGTTGGGTTCACGTCCCGCATCCTGGTAACACAATTATGGTTTCTAATTGTGGCTGAAACTCAACAAAATATAACGAATTTATTTGCAGACGAATTCACTAATTGATTTCTATATTAGTTAGATGCTTGATATTATTTTATATGTTCAGAGAAAAGTACAGCAATTATTGTACAATTAATCAATTATACTACATTATAGCTACAGCTCTCTCTATATAATAACTTATTATATACGTTAAACACAACAAATCTCGAATATATCCTAAAAAATAACGAAAATGTAGACATCCGCATCCGCATCCGCGGATGTTGAAATCAAACATCCTCATCCGCATCAGCATCCGCGGATGTGAAAAAAATGACATCCGCTACATCACTAGTACTTAGTATTACTAAGTACATAAATTTAGCACCGAAAGCAGGCTATGATAAGGGGAGATGACGGTTTTTACTCGTAGTGGTCGCAGTGCATTTTTTTTTCTACCTAATAAAGAACTAATAAGAACTAAGAACTAATAAGTTAATTTTGCCCCCCCTTGCGAAAAATCCTGCGGACGCCCCTGAGTGGGGGTAGGGGTGAGAGGAGGCGCATGGATCTCGCATTGTATAATTATACAATAACTTATTCTCAAATTTATTTATTGTGTAGGAAAACATTTTCCACAGTTATCGATTATTTATCGATTAATAATATGTATCTAACACTTTTGCTCTACGTACCTATTTTTAGCTTTCCATTTAATTCGATTAACTGCTTTTCCCGGTCCCCCTAGAGGCCCGGGCCCCGGGGATTTATTCCGGCTTCCTCGCCCTCTCGACGGGCCTGCCCATATTCACATTCAACCATACTACGGTAATTACCCCCAATTTCTAGAATACACCTGGACAGTACATGGACCACGCCCCTACACTTACCTCATGATTGTACCATTTTTCGATGTACTCACTTATGACGTATACAGATTTCACCTTTTCCCAACACCCTACCAAAACAATTCTAATATCTATCGATTGTATCTACCCACAGTACCACCTTATCTTTTCCTCACCAAAGACATTTCAGCATATTCTATGAGGTCAGATAGCGACATCCGGCATTGCAGATTCCCGTAAACGAACAAGCAACTCGTTTGCCCTCCACTCAAACCAGTAATTCTTCCAACCACTAGGTCCTGCTTTATCGACTTAATCCGTGACTGTCATGCGCCGTTATGTTCTTCCACGAAATTAATTCCATTCCTTTAAAACCGTTCAACTCCGAATTGGACCAGACATCAGAGTTTCTTTCGCGAATAGGACTACCGCTACTTTCGAGTGTCCGTCAAATTATTCCCTTGCCAAACTACCTACCGTTATCCGTCTACCAATTGGTTGTTCCTTACGTTCAAAAACCTTCCAAATATACAGCCCTTATAAGGTTACCATTAATGACTCATACCCCTTCCCGTTCCAAACTAAATTTAAACCCGTTATAGAAATCTTAAATCTCTCCATGAAGCCGGTAACCATCCTATCCGAACTTCATGTTCCGAAATGGAATGATCAATTGAGTCGTTTTAAAATTTCAGATGATAACCAGAATAACCTTTAACAAATACTACAACCAGTAACAATTTTTTCAGTATCTGCCGTTAGTATCATTATTGTGTGTGCTATTATCTCGGTATATTAGTAGTGAAAAGACTATTCTCGCAATGGAAAAAAGTAAAAGAAAACATTGTACAATGTCAAACTATTTATACACGGCTAAGAGTGCGTCCTCGTACTACCTGAACTAGACTTAACCACCCCGACTTATGTTGTGTATATAAATCTGTATTATAAAAACCATTAGTTATCATCTAGTTAGAATTAGTTAGGATGTTATATTATTGCATTAATATCATTCTACAGGGGAGAGAGCACTGTAAAAATGAATAATGAATAATTCTTATATTCATATATTCTTATATTCTTATATTCAATTTTGCATACAGAGTCCAAACTCGCATAACGTTGTTTGTATATGAAACGCAAGTTCCGATAAATTTTTTATTTTCTTTCTATTTTATATTTGCTGACTAATTAACTAATTATTTCTTTTTAAATTGCTTAATAATTTTTTTTAGATTTAGCTTAATAATGTAATCGTGTTACATTCTGCAATGTTAATTTTCTTTATACATTCTCTCTTCGTTGTAAAAGATGAAGTCATGTCTTGCTTAACACTTAATTTTAAATCTTAAGCATTTAATTTTGGCTCATATGCATGTTTAATTTTAATCTATAATAAAATACATATTTCAATTTCCATTTTTAGTTAACTCGGCAGATCATGATAACATCAGATCTGTTAATATGCGGCTTAAAATAAAAATTTGGCTTCATCTTCATATATCTTGCTTATGTGTCTAGACATTGCTACAGCTAAAATATTTACCTTATCTTTAAATATTTTGCAAAATAATTCAGCCTAGTGAGAATAAAAAACAAAACAGGTCAACATTGAATAATAATGTCACTAAAATTTAATTATATAAAGGTGTAGAATTTCTCCAGTGATTATTCTGATTTTGTCTAATCTGGCTTAAAGGCTGAGCATTACTTGTAACATTTAAGCAGTAAGCAACAGTAAGAGAATATCTTTGTCTTCTCCTTCGAGCCTTGCTTTCTTCAGAGAACTTAGTCTTAAAATAGAGAAAAATAATTTCCCGATACACTACAAGAAGAATCGGGAAACCCTTAGAAGATTTTGTAATCTTCACAGAATCCTCCAATCCCCAACAAGAAGAAATCGGAGAGTAGTATAAGAGAAACTACTGCGATTCCCCACATGGTACCAGCTACTCAAAAAGGTAACAAATCAGTTGCTGCCACCTAACCAGAACCCCCGTCAACCTCGAACCGCCCAAGGCTATAGACGGAGGGGTATATATATATATATATATATATATATATATGGTACCCGGTCGATTCGCCGACGGACGTTTTGCCGACAGACATTTTGCCGACGGACGTTTCGCCGAACGGACGATTCGCCGACGGCTGTTTCGCCGAACGGACGATTCGCCGAACGGACGATTCGCCGAACGGACGATTCACCGAATGAACGATTCGCCCAACGGACTGTCATTAATATTTCTAAGACAAAATACACACACATGTTATTAAAGGTTATTATTAAATGTTATTGAATTATTTTGTTAAAATATTAAATTAAATTATGTTAAATTGACAGTTATAGACGCTTGACGTAAAAACATAGATACCTTTTTTAAATAAATTTATATCGATAATACTATAAAATATATATATATATATATATATATATATATATATATATATATATATATATATATACAGGGTCCGCAAAAAAAAGGAGCATGACGAAAATGTTTACTGTACATTTATTTTTACACATAATGACAACTAACTTATTTTAGGCAAATAAGCAACAAATAAACTACGTTAGTACCAAATTTCATGTCAATACGTCAAAAATTAAAGAAAATATAAAAGTTTTACTACAACATGTCATATAATTTTACAATTTCCAAAGAAAACGAAATTATAAGACTAAAAAATTGTTCGATATGTTTGCCAGAAATGTTTACTGTACATTTATTTTTACACATAATGACAAATAATTTATTTTAGGCAAATAAGCAACAAATAAACTAAGTTAGTACCAAATTTCATGTCAATACGTCAAAAATTAAAAAAAATATAAAAGTTTTATTACAACATGTCATATAATTTTACAATTTCCAAAGAAAACGAAATTATAAGACTAAAAAAATTGTTCGATATGTTTGCCAGAAACCTCTACAACCCTTCGTAATCGGGCCTAAATTGATCTGTAGCTTTATCTACTTGATCTTGGGTAATTTCTTCCCATTTTTGTACGATAACTTCTTTCAAATGTTCGACATTTCGGATCTTATGCTTGTACACTTTCTCAGCCAACATTTCCCATATTCCGTAGTCTACGGGATTCAAATCTGGACTATTAGGGGGCCAATCTTTTGGGTAAAGCAATTCAGGAACATTATTTTCTAAAAATTCGATAGTTGACTTAGCGGTATGCGCCCGAGCGCCATCCTGTTGGAATAAGAAGTAACCATTATTCGCCAATCGTCTCATTTCGGGCAGCATTTGTTCCAACAAAGTTTCAGTGTAATAGCGGGCGTCTACTTTGATGTTTGGCTCTACGAAAAAAACAGATGTCTTGCCTAGTTTAGACACACCGACCCATACCATTACGCTGGCAGAAAAATGATTACGGGTAGCATAAAGTCTATCATCTGGTATTTCATTTTTACAATTAACTCTTGAATACACTCTGTCTACTTTTTCGGGAGTGATATTTCTTAACATGCGTTCAGAACAAACAACTCTTTTCTGTTCGTTAACTTCAGTTAATTTCTGCCCGTGTATCCGTTTATAAGGTTTTAATTCAAGGTCGTTTTTAATAATGTTTCTGACGCTACTTTCGGATATGCTCAACTCATTAGCAATTCTTGACGGTGTCACGTGAGTCCCTGGTCTGCCTTCTTGACTACAAATTCTTAGTTCCACATCTCTGATGTTTTCTTCGGTTCGAACTGATCTTGGCCTCCCGCTTCCTTGTTTCCTTTCAGTACTTTCAGTTTCGTCGATTTTTCTTAACAGCTTGTCCAAACCTCCTTTCGACCATGGTTTATTCGGAAACTCTTGTAATAATTTTATTGCGCCATAATTTTTATCAAGTCTATAATGCTTTATTAATATTTTATCTTCTTTAGAAAAGGGCATATTATCATTTTTATTGATTAAAATTATTTAGGCATCTGAAAAAAATAATTTAAAATGAGAAAAACTAAATTTTTACGCGGAAATTCACTTTTTTTAGTCATTGCACGTTTGTGGCCATAAAATCTTTATTTCATGACCGATTTTGATGAAATTTATTTTACACAACTCTGGGCTCTTTTATCTTTAGCTAGATATATAACATTTAAGGGTCCGGCAAAAAATGCGGGCGTGAGAGCAATTTTCGTCATGCTCCTTTTTTTTTGCGGACCCGATATATATATATATATATATATATATATATAAATCATGCGGGTTGCTTCTACAGAGCTTCAATTTAATATTTAGGAGAAATCCAATGACAAGGAGAAATGTAAATGCCATGAAAAGTCTTCTTTAATGCGCAACGTTTCGAGCAAATACGCTCATCTTCAGGCTGTATGATAACAATGTGAAATTAAAATCAATAATTGAATGAAAAACCAGACAAAGAAAATTTCTATAACCTATTCATAAAGGCAAACTTTAAAAGACTGAAAAAAGAGGGTTAAATTCTAAGTTATACAGATTTACATTTAAAATTAAGAAGCTATTTTTAAATACATATAGTAAATGTGAAATTAATACACTGGAAAAATTAACAATAGTACACTGGAATAATGAAAACTAACTAACCTTTCACTGCAATTTCCGAGGCTAGACTGATTTAAGTACTTAAATCAGTCTAGCCTCGGAAATTGCAGTGAAAGGTTAGTTAGTTTTTCATTATTCCAGTGTACTATTGTTAATTTTTCCAGTGTATTAATTTCACATTTACTATATGTATTTAAAAATAGCTTCTTAATTTTAAATGTAAATCTGTATAACTTAGAATTTAACCCTCTTTTTTCAGTCTTTTAAAGTTTGCCTTTATGAATAGGTTATAGAAATTTTCTTTGTCTGGTTTTTCATTCAATTATTGATTTTAATTTCACATTGTTATCATACAGCCTGAAGATGAGCGTATTTGCTCGAAACGTTGCGCATTAAAGAAGACTTTTCATGGCATTTACATTTCTCCTTGTCATTGGATTTCTCCTAAATATATATACAGTATATATATATATACCGGGTGTCCGAGAATTATCTGTACAAGTTTTGGCTGTTATTAAAAGTCAACCATGAAGTGTAGAAATTCCAGTGTTGTCCCATTTTACAGAGAATCTCATTAAGTTTTTTCTGATACCAAGTTTTGACAAGTTTTTTAGAAATTCCAGTGTGTCCGAAAATTATCTGTACAATTTCATCTTTTAATAAAATTCTTGATAATACACGTAAAATTCTTAAACAAGATTATTTAGAATCTGTATTTTCAAAAGTTTCTTTTATTAAAGTAACGTTGTTACAAACATTCGATATGTGCACCATCAGTGATTCGCAAAACATCCAATCGATAATCCAAATGTTGCCATGTACGCTGCAGCATATCCACATCAATTCGCTCAATAGCAGCTGTGATTCTTGCTTTTAAATCATCAATGTCTGTCACCCGCGTACAAAAAAGAAAAAACTTGTCAAAACTTATCAGAAAAAAACTTAATGAGTTTCTCTGTAAAATGGGACAAAACTGGAATTTCTACACTTCATGGTTGACTTTTAATAACAGCGAAAAATTGTACAGATAATTCTCGGACACCCGGTATATATATGTATATATATATAATATTATATATAATATAATTATGCGGGTTGCTTCTACAGAGCTTCAATTTAATATTTAGGAGAAATCCAATGACAAGGAGAAATGTAAATGCCATGAAAAGTCTTCTTTATTGCGCAACGTTTCGAGCAATACGCTCATCTTCAGGCTGTTTAATAACAATGTGAAATTAAAATCAATATTGAATTAGTCGGCCTCGGATACTGCTGTGTAAGGTAGATAGCTCCATTGTTCCAGTGTACTATTGGTAATTTTTCCAGTGTATTAATTTCACATTTACTACATGTATTTAAAAATAACTTCTTAATTTTTATATGTAAATCTGTATAACTTAGAATTTAACCCTCTTTTCTCAGTCTTTTAAAATTTGTCTTTACGAATAGGTTATAGAAATTTTCTGTTTTGTTTTTCATTCAATATTGATTTTAATTTCACATTGTTATTAAACAGCCTGAAGATGAGCGTATTGCTCGAAACGTTGCGCAATAAAGAAGACTTTTCATGGCATTTACATTTCTCCTTGTCATTGGATTTCTCCTAAATATTATATATATATATATATATATATATATCTTTCTCGGTGTATATTGTATAATTTAAAACTTTCGTTTTAGACCATGGAATTCACTTTGACGGTGTCCGGCGAATTTGTCTACAACAATTTGTCTGAAGATACAATTCATCTACAACAATTTGTCTACAACAATTCATCTACAACAATTAGTCTACAGATACAATTTAACTACAATAATTTGTCTACCGATACAATTTGTCTAGAGAAACTATTACTAATATTATTTAAAAAAATGACGATTGGTTAGGTTAAGTCGTGATATTTTCGTATGTTTTAACAGTAAACTAACGAAAATATCATGACTTAACCTAACCAATCGTCAAGGGTGTACTAACTTTTTATGGCCTTTCTCTGAATCAATAAATTGAGGAGGCATTGTGGGTTACTGAACAGTGAACAATGTAAAAGTTCCAGGATGACTACAATTTTAAGTGCGAAAACCTAAGACATAAGTTACTAAGATTTAAAAAAGGCAACAAACGAACAAACGTTTCAGAATATCTTAAACTGTAAAGGCACAAACGCAAGACTTAAATTATAAAAGTTAACAACTAATTTTCGTATTTAAATTATATTTGTTTTTTTTATTAATGACAGTCCATTCGGCGAATCGTCCGTTCGGCGAAACAGCCGTCGGCTCAATGTCCGTTCGGTCAAATGTCCGTCGTTGAAATGTCCATCGGCCAAATGTCCGTCGGTCATCTGTCCGGCCACGATATATATATATATACCACCTCGGTGGTGTAGTGGTTAGCGTCCCTGACTACGAATCCATCGGCCCCGGGATCGAGAACCGGTGACGGCAGCCGGCGCGCAGCAAAACCCAGCTGTTCATCCTTCCACACAATAAAAGAAAGTGGTTGGTGGATAAATGGGTACCCTGGGTGGCCTAGTGGTTAAGACACTGGGCTTCTGGTGGGACTTGGTTCGGATTCCACGTTAAACTGTAGGTCTAAGGTGGAGTGAAAAGCTTGACCTTCGTCAGAATAAACAATTCGGGCGGAAGCTAACCAAAGGATAACTGAAGGTATATATATATATATATATATATATATATATATACCTTACAAAGGTTCCGCGCGAAGATTCCTCATTTCGCGAAGGTCAAGCTTGTCGCCCTCCTCTCGACTTGGCCTGGTGAAGTAGTGAGTAGATTTCTTGTGCTCTCCACCTCACATAGCCAGGTACGCCCGTCTCATCGGGGATTGTTCTGAGCCAGGCGTCTAATCTTCTTTTGAAGATGTCCATTGCAACTCCCTTCGTGTCTCTTAGGTCTTTGGGCAGCTGATTAAACAGTTTTGGTCCTCTCACAACAAAACTATTTTCTTTCAGGGTTAAGGATGTTCCCTGTCTCGCCTTTAATTTGGAAATACGACACAGTCTACCGTTTCTACTTTCCGCCGTTGTTTGGGGAGTTATAGGGTTCAGAATAAAATTAGGGACGAGTTTCTCCATTATTTTCCAAGTGTAAATAATGGTGTATCTCTCTTTTCTCCTTTCCAGTGAATATAGGTTTAGTTCGCGTAACCTTTCCCATTAATTTATTTCTTTGTACCCCTTGATCTTGGCTGTGAAGCTTCTCTGAATTCCTTCCAGCTGTCTAATGTCTTCTTTTTTATATGGGGATGTTAGGACCGAGCAGTATTCCAATTTGGGTATGATCAGTGTTTTCAGTAGAGGAATCATTACATTCCTATCCCTTAGTTTACAGGTTCTCAATATCTGCCCCGTTATTCTCTTTGCTCTTTACTGCTATCTTATTTTGTGTTTCAAATTTCGCATCATCTTTCATTACAACCCCTAAATCTTTTGCTCTAGAATTTCTGTGAATTTCATGTCCATTTGGGGTATAATATTCCATGGATTTTAGGTCTTCTCTTTTTCCGTACTGTAACAGCTGAAATTTCTCAGTGTTAAACTTCCTATTGTTGTCTTCCGTCCACTTGTAGATTCTGTTCATGTCGGTTTGTAGAGATTCTATATCTTCTGGGTTTCTTATTTTTTTACTGATCTTTGTGTCATCCGCAAAGGATGTTACTGTGCTGTCTCTGGTAACGTCCTCATCTATGTCAGTTACCATGATTATGAAGAGTAGTAGAGTTAATACTGTTCCTTGTGGTACTGAGCTGAGGACCTCTGATTCTGATGAAGATACTCTTTTTACTGTAACGACTTGCCGCCGCTCACTAAAGAAATTATATATCCATTTCCCTACTTTTCCTATTATTCCCATATACAGTGCGTTCGAAAAGTCTCTCCGCAGTGCTATGTTAAACGCATAGGAAATTGAAAAACTACAATGTTTTCATTCAACCATGATTTAGTGATTTTATTACATAACCTTTTGATTTTACAGCAGGGCCGTTTCCTGGCATAAGCAGACGAAGCGGCCGCTTAGGGCCCCGCTGCTATTAGGGGGCCCTAGACAGGCTCCCAGGTCATAGCTCAGTGGGCAAGAATAGGAATATAGCTGAAGTTATTATTAATATTATTGTTATTATTATTATTATTATTATCCTTATTACTATTATTATTATTACCATTATTATCATGATTATTATTATTTACCGGATTAGTTGTGGTTAACTAGATGTGACTTCGAGCATCTTGGAAAATGAAACGACATTATCCATCAGGAGCTGAAAAACGGAAAAAGAAGAAAATAGAGGAGGAGAAGCTTTCCAGTAGCACAGGTGAGATGTGCCACTTGTATATTCTTATGATTACAGTTCAGGCAACTAGGTTAGGTAGACCATCAAGCTAGGCAAGTGCTCAGGAATCGTGAAGAGTAAGCTAGTCTCTGTAACATTTATAATATTTCGAAATGTGAAATTTAATGGATCACATCACCTCAAATTCTGTTCACACAGGTCAATTATCAAACAAGATAAGAAAGAGTATTTTAGCAAAAATTAACAGACTATGTAATGTTATGTTCTTCTCAGGAGCACTACTGAAATATTTGGAAAAGCCATCCTCAGCAAAGCCTGATGAGCATCATGAGCCAAGAGCAACCCCATCCTCCATGCAACCTCAAACACCAGTAGAAGTAGAGCCTGATGAACCAACAAGTGGCCCATCTTCTGTTCAGCTTCAAACACCACACACACAGGCATTTCTATTGAGCAACAAGAACCAAGATCTGCTCCACCGCTTGATCCGTATGACTGGCCAGCTGTCCTGTCAGATGCCTTGAAGACAGATCTGGTGTCTCGAGGACCATTTCAAATCAGTCCAGATTTCACATTCCCTAAAAGAGAGGACGGTAGAAGCGTTCATCACCATTACATGTACAGAACATTAATTAATGGGGAAAAAAATAAAGCGAAGCTGGCTGATGTACTCTAGAAGCAATGATGCTCTTTATTGCTTCTGCTGCAAGTTGTTTTCAAGGAAGTCGTACAAACTAATTATGGATGGACTTTCAGACTGGATAAACGTTGGTTCGCTTCTGAAAGGCCATGAAAATAGTTCAGAACATGCAGATAACATGGCAACATGGAAGGATCTGGAACTGCGGCTAAAAACTGGGAGGACCATTGACCAAACTGAAATATCATTAATGGAGGTAGAGCGAAGACGCTGGCGAGATGTTCTCACACGTCTTGTAAGTATAATCCAATCACTGGCAGAGAGAAACCTTGCTTTCAGGGGGTCTTCTTCTATATTGTACAATCGAGACAATGGCAACTTCTTGAAGGAGGTTGAGCTGTTTGCCAAATTTGATCCAGTGATGAAACAACACATCAGCAGAGTCGAAAGTGGCCAATATAGTCATTCAAGTCACCTAGAAACATCATTCAAAATGAGCTCATTAGGTCCATTAGTGGGAAGATCTTGGATGCCATTGTTGCAGAAATAAAACAAGCTACATATTACTCACTCATTTTAGACTGCACTCCAGACATAAGCCACCAAGAACAGATGTCGATTATTATCAGAACTGTTAAAATGGGTGAAGTACCAGAAATAAAAGAATACTTCTTGGGTTTTCTTGAGGCTTCAGAAAGTACAGGCCTGAGTTTATCAGTTCTGATTCTGAAGAGACTAGATGAACTGAATATTCACTTTGATGACTGCAGAGGACAGTCATATGACAACGGAGCGAACATGAAGGGCAAGAACAAAGGTGTTCAGGCAAGGTTATTAGAGAAGAACTGTCATGCACTCTATGTTCCATGTCGGGCTCACAGTCTGAATCTTGTAGTGGCTGATGCAGCTGAAGCTTCCACAGATGCCATCAGCTTCTTTGGCAACGTACAAAAATTGTACAACCTTTTTTCAGCAGCTACACAGAGATGGACAATCCTAAAGAAGCACGTGAACATAACACTCAAGTCCTGGAGTGAAACCAGGTGGGAGAGCCGGCTTAAGAGCATTGAGGCTGTGCGATACCAGAGCCACAACATCAGAGAGGCCCTGTTGGAAGTCAGAAACAATGCCACAGATGCCATAGCCAGAACTGAAGCACAAGCACTTGCAGAGGAGGTAGGGTCTTATCGCTTTCAGATTTGCACAGTAGTATGGTATGACATTCTTTATGCAGTTAACCATGTGAGCAAACTTCTTCAGTCTCCTACAATGCAGTTTGATGTGGCAGTCAACCTCCTCACAAAAACAAAAGACTCACTCACCAGCTACAGAAACACAGGTTTTGTTGCAGCACAAGTCGTAGCTAGGGACATATGTGAGGAAATGAATGTGGAGGCTGTGCTGAAGGAGAAGAAGCTCAGATCCACAAAAATGCACTTTGCTTACGAAGCTCCTGACTAACCATTTACAGAAGCCTTAAAGAGGTTGGAAGTCAAATTTTTCAATGTGGTGGCGGATTGTGCCATCGGGTAAATAAATGAACGATTCAAAACATTAGATGATGTGAGGGACATATTTGGAGTTCTCCTAAACTTCACCACAATGAACAAGGAAGACTTGTCCTGCAAGTGTGGAAAGCTCTCTAAAATACTGAGCTCTGGAGCTGACTCTGACATTGATGGAAGAGAACTGGCCCTCGAAATTAAGAACTTGCCGACTTTACCTTCACACAACATGATTGCATTGGAGCTTCTCTCCTTCATTCATCAGAAGCAACTGGAGGAACTATACCCCCAATCTCTGGGTTGCACTAAGAATTGCCTGCACTCTACCTGTGACAGTAGCGTCAGCCGAGAGGAGGAGCTCTAAGATGAAGCTAATCAAGAACTACAGTACCTCAGATCATCAATGGGGCAGGATCGCCTCAGTGGCCTTGGGCTTGGAATCATAAGCACCAACCAGGACGTTGGCAGGGAGATTTCATATGATGATGTTAATGATGATTTTGGCCAGAAAAAATCTAGGAGGCAAAAATTTTGAAGATACAAACTGTTCTGTATAACTGTTAGCTATTACACGATTGTATCGTAGAGTTAGTAATTGTTTGGTAGTTGAAAATTGCGTTATTTTTTTATACATAGTTCTGTGTCATTTATTCTAAATAATGAGTAAGCTAATTTTCAGGAATTTCATGAAGAGTATTTTTTCTGTTTGTCTTCTGAAAGTACATATTTGTTGTTTTGGACATAAATGTTCCATTAAAATTGTTTCATAATTGTTTTTTATTAACACAAACATTTTTTGTATGTGTGTGCTGAGGTGATGTAGTAAGGCGTGAGTTGGTGGATGGAGGGGGTGGGGCCTCAAATGGGTATACTGCTTAGGGCCCCCTAATGACTAGAAACGGCCCTGTTTTACAGCATGTGTTGAAAGTGTTTTCCACCAATTTGCAGGCACAGAGCAACTCGTCTACACTTGTTGTGAAACACTTTTTTTAGAGTGTTGGTTGATATTGAAGCAATGTAAGTGGATTTTGCGGTTTTTAAGTTCTGAATTGTTTTCGGCGGTCTTTATAAACAACACCTTTTGCTGCTCCCCACAAGAAATAGTCGGGCGACGTAAGGTTTGGGGATCGTGGAGACCAAAGTCCCCTTGAAATTATGCGATCCCCAAACACATCATGCAGTAGCTCCATCGAAAGGTGAACAGTGTGTGCTGTGGCACCATCTTGGTGGAAGTATGTATTCAGTATTTCCATTTCGTTTAGCTGTCCAATAAATGGATTCAGAATTTCTGAACAGCATCGTTCAGCATTTATCGTGTTCTCAAAGAAAATGGGACCAACAATTCGCTTTCTTGATATTGCAATCCAAACGCCGATTTTTTGGTCGTGCAATGGTATTTCATGAATAGCGTGAGGATTTTCTGAATTCCACAAACGACTGTTTTGTGAGTTTATGTAGCTTGACAGATGGAACCACGCCTCGTCTGTGTAAAAGGGTTCATCCAGCACATCGATTCCTTTATCTCTGATGAAATTTTGAAACCACTCACAATAATACACTCTCTTCTCGTGATCAGTCGCTTTTAACTCTTGCACGGCCATTTTGTATGGAAATAATTTCAGTTCTTGTCTTACAGCTTTGTGCGCAGTACCTACAGCGACGTTAGTCTCCTGAGCCAATTTTCTTATTGATTTAGAGGGGCTTTTCAACATCTTATCAGAAATGTACAAAAGTTTGTCCTCCGATAAAACAGTAGGTCTACCACTTCTAACTGCATCTGCCACCGAACCGCTTATCCGAAATTTACGGATTAAATCGCGTACAGTATCACGATGTGGAACAACGGAATCCGGAAACTTCTCACGAAATTTTTGTTTCACAGCATCTGTATACTTATCGCCTGCTCGAAGCACATACTCAGCTAAAAATATTCGTTCCTCGGTTGTTAACATATTCACAGACAAGGATGCACACACATTTTTTTACCAAGCTATCGACACAAAACTATTGCCACGATCCCAACTCTGTCACAGTACTGACACGATCGACTTTAAAACGGCTGAAACCAGCTTAGTGCGCATATACTGGCTGTAGCACGTTGACTGCGGAGAGACTTTTCGGACGCACTGTATTTCAGTTTATGTATTATGATTCCATGGTCACACTTGTCAAACGCTTTAGCAAAGTCTGTGTACAGTACATCATAGTTTTCATTACTTTCAAGTGCATGAATAATGTTGTTGTAGTGTTCCATTAGTTGTGAGATGAGTAGTATGGGCGCGAAAAGGTAGAATGCAAGAATGTTACAAGTGTGTCAACCCCACCCCTTGCAAGGCACCCCCTTTGTTGCCAACCCCAAAATGGGGTTGGAAGGGGTATGCAACTTAGAGTTATCCCCCAAGCTGAACCCCCCAAAGGGGCATACCTAACCCAAAGGGAAACCTCTTTGGGGGAGAAGGTGGGACGACCTCACCCCCCAAAAGAGCAGAAGAGGGGGAGCCTCTTTCGGGCAGAAGTTGGGACGGCCTCACCCCCCCAAACGAGCAGAAAAAGAGAGAGAGAGAGAGAGAGAGAGAGAGAGAGAGAGAGAAGGTGGAGAGGACCCAGAGGAAGGGTCTTTGCTTGTCGACCGCCAAGGCCATATGAAGTCTTTAGCCAAGCCGCAGCTCTCTTATAGGCCCCTAATCAGCCAGTTGGCTGAGTTGCCAGTTTGCGCCATGTATTTAATTTATTCCATATATTAATCAGCCAGTTGGCTTAGAAGGCTGAGTTGCCAGATAGCATTAAATATTAAATTATTCCATATATTAATGTTGGCTTAGAAGGCTGAGTTGCCAGATTCGTTATTTATTTATTTATTTAAACCATATATTAATCAACCAGGTCCCTTAGAAGGCTGAGTTGCCAGATAGCAATAATCATTTAATTAAAGCATATATTAATCAGCCAAAACCAGTTGGCTTAATCAGCCAGTTGGCTCAGAAGGCTGAGGATTGCGCTGTTTATTTGCATATATTCCTCCGTCATCTGGCTTAGGAAGCTGATAGCAATAATTTTTTAATTAAACCATATATTCTTCCGTCATCTGGCTTAGAAGGCTGAGTTGCGAGATAGCAATAATCATTTAATTAAAGCATATATTAATCAGCCAGAGCCAGTTGGCTTAGAAGGCTGAGGATTGCGCTGTTTAATTGCATATATTAATCAGACAGCTGGCTTAGAAGGCTGAGTTGCCAGATTCGTTATTTATTTATTTATTTAAACCATATATTAATCACCCAGGTGGCTTAGAAGGCTGAGTTGACAGATTCGTTATTTATTTAATTACTCCTTATATTCATCCGTCAGTTGGATTAGAAAGTTGAGTTGTCAGCTTCGTTACTTATCTAAATGACAAATAGCAATTAATTAACTATTCTGAAATCCGCTTTAGAAACCAAACAAATGATATAATTGTCTTCAAGGAATAAATAAAACACCAATACATCATTTTGTTTATTTACATGAATTAATAGATATACAATGGGGTGTGTATATATATGGTCAAATAATATAATGGAAAATATATAATCATACAAAGCATAGTATTAGCAAAATATTAGTACAGGGAAAATATACAGATACATTAAATATATTGAAAATATACGAAGCGTATATTCATATTAGTACAGGCAAAATATATACAGTTACATTAAATATATTGAAAATATACGAAACGTATAATCATATTAGTAAAAGGATATATATATATATATATATATATATATATATATATATATCCTTTATGTTATACGTGGTAAAACCGTCCAAGCATCACTTCAACGTTTAACTGATACGGAGGTCTATACTCAACATAAATGGTTTTCATATCATTCAACATTATTTTTGTGCTCACTTTACACCCGGCGGGCAAGTTATCTTTAAACGAACACAATCAAAAGCACGCACGAAAACGTCATCGTTAACCATAACATTAAATACAAGTTTATAAACATGCCTTTCCAATCGGTTTTTTTTCTTGCCGTCCCGAGCTTTTCAATCGTGAACTCTTCTTCACTCTGCATAGCTGCATTGGAAATAATCTTCCAAGTCGTAACGACATCTATCCATTATATAGAGGTACAGCTCTTCAGGGTGAACAGTGTAGGCGAGCTCAGCTCTGTACCGCTCAAGTGCTTTGTACCAAAGTTCAGGGTATTTCGAAGAATCTAAACCGTTTAAATATGCATCCAAATCTAGACCGTTCTCCCCCTGTTCATTCCTACATTCAACAAATCCGTCGAGCAGAGCGGTGTATGCGTATTCAAGAACCGTGTCAAAATAAATCATATCCATAACACGACCGTCTAATATAGGCTTCAGCTTACGGAATCCTACGATTTCAAACATTTTGTCGAGGATGATACGGTTTCGTGTAGGGACAAGAACGTCATTATCAGCTGTGTTCTTCCACATCAGTCGTATATCAATGCATGGCTGTTCGTTATTTACACTCAATGTACAAACAATGGTATATGAGGAGGCGTCACTGATCATCTCTCTTATTGTACCTAAGCCAACAGGTATTCTATAAATTCTATAACGGTCCTCTGCCCACCTCTCAACTATCACGAAGATTCTGTTCATCTCCTCAACACTTAAATAAATAACGTTACGTTTACCTGCATGCCTGCAGATCGTTTTAAGCACATAGTTAATGGTGCCGGTTTCACGACTGAACACGCGCAATGACTTCGTCACGGAGACGTCGTACGAAGCGTTGAGAATGCTTCTCAAAGGGAGTTCCATCGTATTCGCACGTCCACCCGGTTCAAGCTCTGAGATGACTATGAGCCGTAGGAGACAAGATCAGCTCGACGGGGGGAATGAATCACGCTGATGAAACGCGTACGGGTTTGATCGAACTCGTATGCTCCGCGTGAGTCACAGGAGGGAGGATCGGCTCAACGGGGCGGGGTGAGTCACGCTGATGAAACCTGTATGGGTTTGTTCGAACTCGTATGTCTCGTGAGATACACGGGTGGGTGGGAACGCATCACACTGCTAAAGCGTGTACAGGCCTGTTCGAACACTCTTGGACAAACACATTTTATAACGTTTTTATTTGTTCTATCACTCAACATTACTACAAACTAATCATCTTCACAATCCGGTGCGCTATTAGAGAGAAACATATGTTCATATTTCCCTTTTGTTTAACAGGCGATACTCCTCTCTAAAGTCTGTTAAAAACTCACACAACCCATTAGCCACAACCTCACTACAAACCTCATCATGATATATATTATTGTAGTGGTAAAAATACTTAAGATTGTCCATGATGACAAGATTTACATTTTCAGCCGTAGGGTACGAGTAATCGGTATGGTGTAACATGATATAATACCGCTTGCCACACCACTCATCCACAAGACTCACTACCCATAACTGTTGTTTATCTTCTGAACGTGCTGCTGCTTCTACCTCGCGGTATATGTGTGCCTTTATAAAGCTTAGCTCTATAACATACTTCAATACGTCGTCTGTGCTACGAAAGCCTACAACCCCCTCGCCAGAATACCCGTAGAGTATTTGAATATCTTGGTCCTTCGCACGGTTCAATACAGCCTTAAAAGAGGCAAAGGAGGAGGGAATAAGGAGTTTTTCAGTATCCACCACATCTATGTACACGCAATATTAAAGGTGGCCATTACTATTTTTTCTCCTACGCGAGAGAATACACGGCTGAGCTCAAGGGTATACAGTGGTCAACTGAGCACGCAGGGAAGCCCAGGTTGCGGCATGACTCACGTTGCCGGTCTTACAGTGGGCGGGGCTTATCATTTTACTGTACACACGCACACACGCAAGGTAAAACGCTGATTGAAACACGACTTATTTAATTAACGAAATATTCAGGGTGTGTATATATATTTACAAATACGTGTAATAAATAAGCTAACAATAGACATATCAAAGATTACGATATCCAAAGGGCACGGTATCATAGGTACCAGGCACCTGGTAGCGTTTCCTATAGGTGTTACGGAACACCTTTGTACCCCTAAGCTCCTTCACGCCCCCCAGCTTCTTCGCCCGAAAATTGTGGGTGCCTACAGTCAGTTGGGGCGAACGGTCACCCTCATCATCTTCCAAGCACACTAACTCCTTCAACGAATCAAAGTTGACGACCCGCCGATTCGCTTGGTTAAGCGTGATACCGTTAGCCTTCACGATATACTTCGTATCATCCCCTATTCTCACCCGTACCCCATAGGTTTTGGCCCCGTTGACACAAACGAGTCTGCGTATGCGATGTCTCCATACTTATCCTTGATCTCGTCAGTTAGCTCTCCGAGGAACTACCCAATAGCAGGCATGTATTCACCCCTCCACGCTGTGAATATCACGCTATCTGTATCAGCATACAAAACCCTCCGCCGAAGAGAATGCAATAGGCCCCAAAGTTTGACGCGCGCGTAGGCTGTTATGAAGCTGGCCACAGGAATGTTTGTAACCCGTGAGGTATCTGTGGCCAATTCGGTATTGTTGTACTTTATTATGTACGTATTACCTACATTCACAATCTACATGACCTCTTTATCGGTAGCGTTGGCGTAATCCCAGACTTCACTATAACTTTGTGCCAAATAAACGTTCCCTTTGCCGGTATTCTGTGCAAATTTTTCCAAAAGACTGCTTAGACGCAACTTTGCAATAAAGCGCTTGCCAGGGCTCTTTACAATTTGGGAACGGTGAAGTTGTATACCTTCACGGTCACGGTAACGTTGAATATAGGCCGACTTTTCATCTTCGGTATCAAATCCTCGCGGGTATCCTGACGCTTCAACCTTATCCTTCAAAAAGCGTTTATATATGGCGTGAAAAGGTTGGGTAGCTTCTGAAACCTCCACACCTCATGTATCTTCAATATGCTGTAGCCATGGCGAACAGCTAGATCCAGCTCTGGACTTGCATATACACCTCTAATCTTACGCTGGTGGGTTGTATGGTCACAATCACCATTGTTCTCTTCTGCGCACTTCACGCACAAGGGAAACATGAGCTTGTGATCTATAACGGCGGGTAAGATCGGCATCCATAAATCGCGAGGGGGGAGTACATCTACGAAAGAAAGGTCGAAATAGTACCCGTTCAAATTTCTTGAGAACTCGTTGATGGTGGGTAGGTCAGGCCCCACCAGTTTCTCAGGCGCACCCACGAGGTACGGATTGTTCTTCATCACGTAGGGGTATAAAGAACAGAAGTCGTAGTAATGGAGCTTCACGCACTCCATAGGCGGAAAGTACAGCTTGAAGGGCTTTGTACGCCCTCCGAACAAGCTATCACCGCATTTGAGAGGATCCAGCACAATTGAACGCTTGATCGTGTTTATTTCTTCACGGTACTGTCCGTCTGTCTCCATCCGTGCATCATACTCATGTTCCCACAAGACTTTGTGAGTGAACTGGGATCCTATAAGTTGATCGCGAGTCCGGGTCCATGCAAGACTGTCGGCTGGCGATCTACCGTGGATATCTCCTACGATCCCACACTCAGGACGGGGGCACCCGTGCCACCAGCAACCGTTAAAGGAGTACACAGTCTTCTCACCAGTGGCACGGTTTTCACTTAGACCATCAACCAAAAAAACACGACCATTAACCTTAATGGGTATTTCACCCGTGTTACGAGCATGCTTTATGTATACACCTGTCTGCTGCTGTAGGTGCATGAGCCAGTAAATAGCCTTGTGTCCATAACTGCGGGGTTGTTTCTGTGGATAATGGCTAAGGTGTCTTTAGGCATGAAGTTATTCTTGAACACCGTAAAACATAATGATGCGATGGTGGTTGCGATTTGCACCGGCTCGCATTTGAAACGGCATATGTACATCCTTCTAAAGGCCTGGAAACATATTTCTAAGCACGCGCATATCATTCATGCAATAACGCTCACATTCATCAGCTATATTATAAGGATTGCATTCATTAAAACTGTTGTAGTATCGGTCAAAATCTTCACGCTCGTCTGTGCTCATACATTCATAGTTAAAGTAATGTTTGGGTGGAAGTAGTCCTACGTAATTTAAAGTTTCGCTAGTGAAGAATGTGTAAGGGAAATATTCTTTTGAAACTTCAGCGGATACGCCCATTACCTTGGGTAGCTTTACTAATTTACAAGGTGTGAATAATAAAGTGTCTTTAAACTGTACATCACCTTTTATTTGCGTCTGTATTAGTTTTTGTCTCTTTTCAAGGGATCACCTGTAAATATCTCAGAGGACTCGTGCTCAAGCCACTCCTTATAACGGACGGCCACCTGCTTGGCCCCGGTGTGAGGAGAGGACAACCTAAGACAACAGTAGGATGTTTAACACCAAGAAATTTCAACTCTTGAGATATGGTAGAATGAAGAAATTAGACTGCATATTAGACCAGATGAGCCGGGCGTACATGACTATGTGCGGTTGAGAGCGCGAGAGAGCATTTCCCTCTTACACCAAGCGATCATGTGTGGCGGAGAACGACTGTTAATTTTTATAGAGAGCAGAGTAAATACACTTTTACATTAAAGCTAAAACATAACTTCTCATCAATTCATGTTTTCAAATCTATTAAACGTCGATAAACACCCACCCGCCCAACCCACGCACATTGTGGGGTACACAACAAATGGAGTTGAATGAGCTATATATATATATATATATATATATACACAGAGAGAGTCAAAAACTGAAGAACACATACACACATACACACTACCGTGAAGCTATACAGCTTGACCGTTCCGAAATTGGGAAAAATTTGCACAGAATACCGGCAAAGGGATCGTTTATTTGGCACAAAGTTATAGTGAAGTCTGGGATTACGCCAACACAACCGATAAAGAGGTCATGTAGATTGTGAATGTAGGTAATACTTACATAATAAAGTATAACAATACCGAATTGGCCACAGATACCTCACGGGTTACAAACATTCCTGTGGCCGGCCAGCTTCACAACAGCCTACGCGCGCGTCAAACTTTGGGGCCTATTGCATTCTCTTGGGCGGAAGGTTTTGTATGCCGTTAAAGATAGCGTGATATTCACAGCGTGAAGGGGTGAATACATGCCTGCTATTGGGTAGTTCCTCGGAGAGCTAACTGACGAGATCAAGGATAAGTATGGAGACATCGCATACGCAGACTCGTTTGTGTCAACGGGGCCAAAACCTATGGGGTACGGGTGAGAATAGGGGATGATACGAAGTATATCGTGAAGGCTAAGGGTATCACGCTTAACCAAGCGAATCGGCGGGTCGTCAACTTTGATTCGTTGAAGGAGTTAGTGTGCTTGGAAGATGATGAGGGTGACCGTCCGCCCCAACTGACTGTAGGCACCCTCAATTTTCGGGCGCAGAAGCTGGGGGCGTGAAGGAGCTTAGGGGTACAAAGGTGTTCCGTAACACCTATAGGAAACGCTACCAGGTGCCTGGTACCTATGATACCGTGCCCTTTGGATATCGTAATCTTTGATATGTCTATTGTTAGCTTATTTATTACACGTATTTGTAAATATATATACACACCTTGAATATTTCGTTTATTAAATAAGTCGTGTTTCAACCAGCGTTTTACTTTGCGTGTGTGCGTGTGTACAGTAAAATGATAAGCCCCGCCCACTGTAAGACCGACAACGTGAGTCATGCCGCAACCTGGGTTTCCCTGCGTGCTCAGTTGACCTCTGTATACCCTTGAGCTCAGCCGTGTATTCTCTCGCGTAGAAGAAAAAATAGTAATGGCCACCTTTAATATTGCGTGTTCAACATTTATAAAGTGATATTCAGCAAAGTGCAGAGATGTGGTGGATACTGAAAAACTCCCTATTCCCTCCTGTTTTGCCTCTTTTAAGGCTGTATTGAACCGTGCGAAGGACCAAGATATTCAAATAAATACTCTACGGGTGTTCTGGCGAGGGGGTTGTAGGCTTTCGTAGCACAGACGATGTATTGAAGTATGTTACACCATACCGATTACTCGTACCCTACGGCTGAAAATGTAAATCGTGTCATCATGGACAATCTTAAGTATTTTTACCACTACAATAATATATATCATGATGAGGTTTGTAGTGAGGTTGTGGCTAATGGGTTGTGTGACTTTTTAACAGACTTTAGAGACGAGTATCGCCGGTACAGAGCTGAGCTCGCCTACACTGTTCACCCTAAAGAGCTGTACCTCTATATAATGGATAGATGTCGTTACGACTTGGAAGATTATTTCCAATGCAGCTATGCAGAGTGAAGAAGAGTTCACGATTGAAAAGCTCGGGACGGCAAGAAAAAACACCCGATTTGTGCGTGCTTTTGATTGTGTTCGCTTAAAGATAACTTGCCCGCCGGGTGTAAAGTGGGCACAAAAATAATGTCGAATGATATGAAAGCCATTTATGTCGAGTATAGACCTCCGTATCAGTTAAACATTGAAGTGATTCTTGGACGGTTTTACCACGTCGTACAAAGTAATGGCGATGCGGATGTAGACTATTACATGCGAGTTTAGCGTTTTGCACCGTACAACATAAAGGATATATATATATATATATCAGTGGCGACTCCAGCTCTTCAAGACTACTCGGGCTCTTTAAACTTTCAAGTCTACATATGAGCCGACATTTAAATGCATGATAATAACAAGATTATCAATAAAAAAATAAATACATAGCTCGGTAAAAAAAATTATTTGAATTTTGTTTACTTGAACATAAAGTCCAAGCGTCTTGGTTTTAAAGCAAATTCCTTTAATATTCGGTCATGTAATTCCTTTTTGCTTTCTAAATCAATAAGTATTTCTTTTTCAATTGAAATCCTTGCCAGGGACGAGAGCCGTTCTTGAGCCATTGTGTTTCTTAAATATGGTCAAATTCGATCAAGAACAGAGAAACTTCTTTCATTTGAAACAGAAGTTACAGGTATGGTAAGGAGGAGCTGAATCAGCTTTGTGGTTTCCGACATCGCAAGCAATAATCCTAGTTCGTGAAAAACTTCGAAAATTTAATTTGCAGATTTGCATTTTCTGAAGTCACTGCCACGATAAAGATATTTCAATTTGTTAACTAAGGATTTGGAGTCAATCACATTTGGATATTTAGTTTGTAAAGAAAGCATTAAGATGCATTGGAAAATTTTCAGCAAATTCTAGAAATTTGGTCACATCAATCAACTCAAAGAACGCAAACTCCTGAATGCAATCAAATCTTCCCTCAGTGACATTAGTATAATGTCAATTATTTCATTTGTTTGCCTCTAGCTCTTTTTCTTGAGGGAGAAGGCAGGTCTTCGGATTGTTCGAAGTCTGCCATTATTTCTTGAAAAACTTTATTATATGCTTTATCAGTACGAGCGCACTCAATAAATTCAATAAAGTCATTTACTTTCTGTTGTGCAAACTTCATGTCAAGCTGCTTGCATTGCAGATCAAATAGTTTTTCGGCTTGTGACAATATATTTTCAAAGCAGTTAATAAAAAACAGAAAAGTGAAAGCATGCAATTTTATAAGTAGATTATAGGTTGGCAGTTGAAGGCACGCTTATCGAAATGTAAAAAGTTACCATGTATCGCCAGAATTAAAAATTGTGCCTCTACAAGGCCGAAGGATATAAGCCCGAGTTGAAATGTTTTTTTCTTTATAAAAAAAATTAATAGGAGGAAAAACGTATTTTATTTAATGAGAATTGGAAGAAGGACTATTATGTAACCGTATGCAAGCAAATAATTATTCATTAAAAGAACTTTAAATATACGATATTACTTATACTTTCTCGGGCGTAATGTCTTGCGCCCGAGTAAAGGATCTTGAACGATCACACGAAAACTTAATTGTTTTTTTTATAGGTAGTAAGGGTATCTAAATGCTAAATGCGCTCAAAATTTGCTTGCGTGACGAAGGCTAGACAGAAAAATAGTAACATACTACCAGCCAAAAACCATTTTTACAATTTGCATTTAAAATTTTTTTTTGAAAACAAATCTATAAATACACAATTTTATCTCTCATGCTTCTCCTTGCCCATTGCCTCTCGGGCTCAGCCCGAGAAGCCCGAGTGCAGGAGTCGCCACTGATATATATATATATATATATATATATATTCCCTGTACTAATATGATTATACGTTTCGTATATTTTCAATATATTTAATGTAACTGTATATATCTTGCCTGTACTAATATGAATATACGCTTCGTACATTTTCGATATATTTAATATATCTATATTTTTCCTGTACTAATATTTTGATAATACTATGCCTTGTATGATTATATATTTTCCATTCTATTATTTGACTATATATATATATATATATATATATATATATATATACACACCCCATTGTATATCCATTAATTCATGTAAATAAACAGAATGATGTATTGGTGTTTTATTTATTCCTTGAACACAATTATATAATTTGTTTGGTTTTTAAAGCGGATTTCAGAATAGTTAATTAATTGCTATTTGTCAATTAGATAAGTAACGAAGCTGACAACTCAACTTTCTAATCCAACTGACGGATGAATATAAGGAATAATTAAATAAATAACGAATCTGTCAACTCAGCCTTCTAAGCCACCTGGGTGATTAATATATGGTTTAAATAAATAAATAAATAACGAATCTGGCAACTCAGCCTCCTAAGCCAGCTGTCTGATTAATATATGCAATTAAACAGCGCAATCCTCAGCCTTCTAAGCCAACTGGCTCTAGCTGATTAATATATGCTTTAATTAAATGATTACTGCTATCTGGCAACTCAGCCTTCTAAGCCAGATGACGGAAGAATATATGGTTTAATTACATAATTATTGCTATCAGCCTTCTAAGCCAGATGACGGAGGAATATATGCAAATAAGCAGCGCAATCCTCAGCCTTCTAAGCCAACTGGCTCTGGCTGATTAATATATGCTTTAATTAAACGATTATTGCTATCTGGCAACTCAGCCTTCTAAGCCAGATGACGGAAGAATATATGGTTTAATTAAATAATTATTGATATCAGCCTTCTAAGCCAGATGACGGAGGAATATATGCAAATAAACAGCGCAATCCTCAGCCTTCTAAGCCAGATGACGGAGGAATATATGCAAATAAACAGCGCAATCCTCAGCCTTCTAAGCCAACTGGCTCTGGCTGATTAATATATGCTATAATTAAGTGATTATTGCTATCTGGCAACTCATCCTTCTAAGCCACCTGGTTGATTAATATATGGTTTAAATAAATAAATAAATAACGAATCTGGCAACTCAGCCTTCTAAGCCAACATTAATATATAGAATAATTTAATATTTAATGCTATCTGGCAACTCAGCCTTCTAAGCAAACTGGCTGATTAATATACGGAATAAATTAAATACATGGCGCAAACTGGCAACTCAGCCAACTGGCTGATTAGGGGCCTATAAGAGAGCTGCGGCTTGGCTGAAGACTTCATATGGGCTTGGCGGCTGCCAAGCAAAGACCCTTCCTCTGGGTCCTCTCCACCTTCCTCTCTCTCTCTCTTTCTCTGCCCCTTTGGGGGGTAAGGCCGTCCCATCTCCTTCAAATTTAAGTTCTTGAAAGCATTTTCTAGTCTGTGCAGCGGTATGAGGGCGCGCATTGTCGTGTAACAGAATAACACCTTCCGACAATCTCCCTCTCCGTTTTGTGCGAATTGCTTGCTTTAACTCATTCCGAAGCATGTCAGAATACGATGCACTTGTTACTGTAGTTTCACGCTCTAGATAATGTTCAAGGATAGGGCCTCGTTTATCCCAAAACAGTGTTAGAATAACTTTACCTGTTTACGGCTGCGCTTTGAACTTCCTTGCAACGGGAGATGTTGGATGCTTCCATTGCATGCTCTGTCGTTTTCTTTCTGGTTCACAGTGATGGATCCAGGTTTCATCTCCAGTGATAATGCGCTCCATAAAGTTTTCACTTTCATTATGATACCGTGCCAAAAGACGAGAGCAGACGTCCATACGATTACGCTTGTGCTCTTCTGTCAACTGTTTGGGCACCCATCTTGCACAAACCTTGTGAAAGCCAAGAATGTCACGAACTATCGAATAGCTGACCCTTGACTGATGTCTAATGAAGATGCAATTTCTTTTATTGTATCTTTTGTCACCGAAAATCATGGCTCTGGCTTCTTCCTGCTTGTCACCACTGGTTGATGTTGACGGTCGTCCTGAGCGCTGAGCATCTGTCACACATGTCTGACCTTCCTTGAACATTTGAATCCACTCGTACACACTTCGCCGTGGTAAAGCATTATTCCCAAACTGAGCAAATAAACGCGTGTGAATTTCAGCTCCTTTCAAATCTTCTGCCCACAAAAAACGAACCACGGATCTCTGTTTTTCCAGAGTACAAATTGAAAGCGGTGCAGCCATGCTCAATACTCGTACGATATATGACAGCTACGAGTAGCCTAAATAAGCCTATACTGTTGCTAGCCTAAATAAGCCTATAGATCTCAGTTTGGCTCGTTATTACGAGTATATATTATATATACTATATAATTATCACTAAAATAAAAAGTGCAGATACTTAATGAAGTACCCTCGTGTATATGTGTATATATATATATATATATATATATATATATATATATATATATATGGGATGAATTTCACAATTAAACACGTGAAATGAATGAATGATGCAAACCCACAAGGAAAAAGAAAAGTGATTCCAAGGCCTTTCGTGTATTCAGAAGTACACCTCCTCAGGGAATGAAGGGAGAAGGCGAGATGACAAAAATATATACTTATGTACAGCGGGACAGAAAAATAAAAAGATTAGCACATGATTAACAAAAGTTAATTAGAAGCAAAAGGTATTTTAACAGGATATCGTCAATTTTTTTACTTTCCCGCACTGTTATTAAAATTATTTTTAAAATGGATAAATGCACATTGTAGCATATTCCTTTCAATTATATCTGTGTTTTTAACGAGCGCTTTAGAACTATCCCACTTGATACTATGATTACATCTATACATATGGTTAAACATTGCATTAGAATTATTTGCTGTTCTACACGCATATTTATGCTGTTTTACCCGTTTGGCCTATATATACTGAGTTACATTGTGTACATCCGATCGAATACACACAAACAACCGCATTATCCGGGCTATTCTTTATTAGGCGTGATTTAACAGTATTATTATACTTAAAGACTACATTGATACCAATTGCTTTAAGTAAAGTCGGAAGATATTGAAAATTAACATGGTAAGGTAGGCTAAGGATATTTTTACGCTCAAATTCCTTTAAAATTACATTATTATAATACCTATTCTTGGCTTTCCTAAGGCAGTTATCTAGAAATGAAATAGGATAACATAATTTAGTACCAATATTCATGATATTGCATAACTCGAAATCTAAAAATTTAGGGCTGACAACTCTCAATGCTCTAAGAAACAGCAGAGAAAATAGATTTAATCGAGGGATGATGGTCAGAATAAAAATGCACATAAGAGTTATTATTAGTAGGCTTACGAAAAACTTCAAATTTGAACTGATGCAAGCATCTCCAAATTCTTAGATCCAGAAAAGATAGGTTTCCATCATTTTCTTTTTCAACTGTGAACGTAATAGATGGGACTAAATTGTTGAGCCTACCAAGAAATAAGTCAACATCCAAATTGTTAGGCCAAAGGCATAAAATATCATCTACACACATGTACCATACAAGGTTAAAATTAACAATAGTAGGCAAAATTCAACTCTCAAAAAATGCCATATGTAAGTTAGCTAATACCGGTGAGAAGGGATTTCCCATCGCCAACCCAAACGACATAGTATAAAACTTATTTTCAAACTGAAATTTACAATCTTTGACGCAAAGCTTATTTAACTCAATAAGAGTGTTGTGTTGAACAGGGAAAGAATATTCAGAGATCTTGTCTTTTAAAAAATCCAGTAGGTCATCAACAGGGACTTCTGTGAATAACGAGCATACATCAAAACTTACCAGTTTGAAATTAGGGTCATTAGAAAATTTCAGTTTGCCAGTAAGATCCATGCTATTTACAATATGTGACTTGGAAATAGAGCCAATTAACGGCGTTAATAAACTAACTAACCATTTAGATAGCATATCCGGAGAATACTGAGCTAACAATAGGCCTCATGGGATTATTAACTTTGTGTTTTTCCTAAACCGTACAAATATGGTAGTGACGGATTGATGCTAAGAAACTGCTTAGAAAGCCCATTATAGTTATTTTTTAATATTTCTCTTAATTTTCTGTTAAACATTTTATTAGTTAGTTAGTTTATTAAGGCCGGAGAGCAGGTGGTGTGACAAGTGGTGTTACTGACGAAGGCGCTGAGAATGAGACGTAATGACAAAAACGAGAAAATGGCAAGTGAGGGTGATTTCAGAAAGACATGGTATTTTATAGTCCTTGGTGACGTCCTCTGGTGGTCATTTCGGGAAATACCACAAAATCTGTGTTTCCTCCGTGGGCCTGTTTCATGCCCACGTGTATGAGTATAGCTTTCGTTTGGATTCCATGATGTTTGAAAACGGCGAGGAAAGGAATTTTCGGTCGGTCTTTACACACACACACACACATATATATATATATATATATATATATATATATATATATATATATACAAAGTAAGTAAGTATATATATATATATGTTAACTCCTCTGTCTATGGCCTCGGGCGGTTCGAGGTTGACAGGGGTTCTGGTTAGGTGGCAGCAACGGATTGTTACATTGGAGTAGCTGGTACCGTGTAGGAAATCGCAGTAGTTTCTCTTATACTGTTCTCCGATTTCTTCTTGTAGGGGATCGGAGGATTCTGTGAAGCTTACTAAATTTTCTATGGGTTCCCCGATTCTTGTTGTAGCGTATAGGGAAATTATTTTTCTCTATTTTAAGACTAAGTTCTCTGAAAAAAACCAAGGCTCGAGGGAGAAGACAAAGATATTCTCTTACTGTAGTTTACTGCTAAAATGTTACAGGTAATGCTCAGCCTCTAAGTCAGATCAGAAAAATCAGAATGATAATTTGAGAAATTGTTTGACTTTATATACTGAATTTTTGGTGACATCATTATTATTTAATGTTGACCTGTTTTGTTTTTTATTCTGAATCGGCTGAATTATTTTGCAAAATATTTGAAGATAAAGTAAATATTTTAGCTGTAGCAATGTCTAGACAGATAAGCAAGATATTTGAAGATGAAGCCATATTTTTATTTTAAACCGCATATTGACAGATCTGATGTTATCATGATCTGCCGAGTTAACTAAAAATGGAAAGTGAAATATGAATTTTATTATGGATTAAAATTAAACATGCATGTGAACCAAAATAAAATAGAAAGAAAATCAAAAATTTATCCGAACTTGCGTCAGCGTTATGCGAGTTTGGACTTTATATGAAAAAATAAATATAAGAATATATGAATATAAGAATTATTCATTGGTCATTTTCACACACACACACACACATATATATATATATATATATATATATCCATCCATCCATCGTGTTCTGCCTATCAGGCAGGTCCAACTCATGTGTCTCGCCAAAGTGTTCTATCCTGAGCTATCCTTTTCATCTCATGGTAGCTCCTGCCTGCCTTCAAATCATCCAGCATTGCTTTCCTTTTCCTTCCTCTCGGCTTTCTACCTTCATATCTACCCTCTATCACCTCCTTAAACAATCCTTCTCCTCTCAACATATGTACGATCCATTTCTTCTGTCTTTCTTTTATCACCTTAATGAGTCTTCTTTCCTTCCTCACCTGTTGCAGTACTTCCTCATTACTTTGGTGTTCCCTCCAGCTTATCTTTAGCATTCTTCTCCAAATCCACATTTCAAAACTTTCCAGGAGTTTCTTCTCGGTTGTTTTCATTGTCCATGTTTCTGCTCCATACAGTACCACACTTCATATCAAGCTTTTTAGTAACCTTTTCTTCAGCTTTAAGTTGAGTTTACCTGTAAGTAGTCTTTTCTGTCTCTCAAAAGCTACTCTACCCATACCAATTCCTAGCTTACTTCCTTATTGCAATCTCCATTGTTGGTTAATAAACTTCCCAGATATTTAAACTGCTCAGCTTCTTCTAAGGTCCGATTTCCTATTGTTAGGTTCATTTGTGCTCCTTTCCTTTTTGCAATTTTCATTACCTTTGTCTTGGTCTCATTAATTCTCATTCCGAATTCTTCCGCCGTTGTTGTCAAGCTATTGACCATTCTTTGCAATCCTTCCTCAGTACTACAAACAAATGCCTTGTCATCTGCAAACCTTACAGATTTGACCAATTTACCTCCCACTCTGATTCCTTCTTCCAGATCTGAGAGTGCTTCTATTATATCATTGCTTCCGCATAGATGTTAAATAACACGGGGGACAGGAAGCATCCTTGCCTGACCCCTCTCCCAATCAATCCAGGCTCCGATTCTCCTCCTGCAACTCTAACATTCACAGTCTGCCCAAGATATATATTTTTTTTATCAGCCTACGGTCCCTCCAGTCAACATTAATATTCTTCAATATTTCCATTAGTTTCCTCCATTGGACTCTGTCAAAAGCTTTTTCAAAGTCAATAAAACAAACAAACATTTCCTAATCATGTTCCAGCACTCTCTCTCTCATCATTCTCATAATACCAGTAGCTCCTCTTGTTTCCCATTTTGACCTAAATTCAAACTGATCCTTTCCAATGTACTGCTCAGCTCTGTTCGTTAGTCTTCTGGTTAGTATCCTTAGCATTATTTTTGATGACCAAGCTTATGGTTCGAAATTCTGAACACTTGGTGGCTCTCGGTTTCTTGGAGATAGTAGTCATAGAGACTCTCATGAAGTCAGCAGGCCAGTCTCCACTTTCATACATGTTTCTGCACAATACATTCACCTCCTCTCTAGCATCACCTTCAAGACTCTTCAGAAGTTCTGCTGGTACATCATCTGGTCCTGGAGTCTTGCCATTTCTTAGGTCTTTTACAGCCATCGCTACTTCTCTTTCCAATATGTCCGGTCCCATACAATCTACTTCCACCTCATCTGCTTCCTCCATTTCGATGTTATTAGGTTTGTTCTCTTTATCATACAGTCCTTCAATATATTCACTCCATCTCTTACCACTTCATAGGTACCGATTTATGGTGTAAAGTTGGCACTATAATTATAATAATGTTAATAATGGGTAATTGATTGTTAATGATTGATTGTTAATGATAAGGCTGGAGTGACCGTGATCCTTTCAGATCAAATAATGTTATTAATTAGGTTGACTGACAGAATGAGTTTTCTTTTTTTAAACAAAATATATGATTTATGAATGAGACAGAATATGTTGATTGTTTACAGGTGAAATAATATGAATTCAATATTAATAACGCGCGAAGTAATGATTAGTCTTTATATAAAGTTCGGTGAATGACACCAGGCCAAAATGGGGCCTGCACAAAAGGTGTTCACATGATGGTAGCTCTCGTGTCACTGGTTCTTCGGAGAGGGAGAGTCGAGGTTCGATGGTGGCGTAGGATATTTGAGGTAATCCTTGTAACGAGGTTGAGGTGTGAGGCAAAACATAAGGACATGCCTTGAGTGGATCTTCGCGATGTGGCGTCATCTTAGTCGTGCTTGTGTGACGTCATCTTGGTCGTGTTTGTGTTGATGGAACATCGCTAAAGTATTTGAATACGTCTCTGCCACTACAGTAGTCTTCCCCAAGAGAGCGAAATGAGCGATAAAAGAAGAGATCGTTTGAGGCAAACGATAAAAAATAGTTTCGTTTGAGGAGTGAAAGTTCTACTGACGCTCGCACGGAGAGACGGAGAAACGTGACATGAGGGTGCTGAGATGGGGAAATGGGGGAGTCGGTGGAGATGGGGGGAGGAATTCGGCTAGGTCCACAGGGAATGGAGGTTGGGGTAAGGTATGAAATGCAGAGCGGGTGGGGGAGAAAAGGGAGGCGACGAGTACGGGCAAGGGAGAACTGTATTGAGTTCGCAAGCAGTGCCCAGTTCGTCGCATGGCAGTTCTCCTCGATGAAAGTGCTCGAATGATGCAAACAGACAGTTGAAAAACGCAGGGGACCACCATCCTGTGCCCTGAGGAGTGTCTGTGCTTACAGTACGCCCCTTTGCGTAGAAGCGTGTGTGAGTACGTGCGCTGCTTGTTTGCTTGAAGAATGCTTTTTAGGCCTTCCCGTTGGAATGGGGGGAAAAACACACGTCGTGCTTGATGAAGAGTTCGTTGGTGAAGTAGGGGTGTCGTCAAAAGGGTTCTTGCCAAATGATTTCTCCTACAGCGGCCGAAGAGGACCGTTGATATATTTGGCGAAAAAACGTTGACGAGAAGATGCGCAGGATTAGAACGCGGGAAACTTGGAAGTGGGGGTGGGTCAACTGCTAGCCGGGGAGAATGTGAACAGGGGTTTGTCTCCTTGAAGGCAGAGGGAGTCGCTGGCTACAGCTTGGACCGTTGGATGAAACCGATCCACGTGAGAAAAAATTTTCAAATTTGGTTACTTTCCTTGTGCAGAAGAAAACTGAATGTTAAATACAATTTGTTAGAATGTTACTTGAAAAAAATGTTCGCGCTGATTTCACTTTTGAATTGGCTGGGTATTCGGTTGTCACTCCGGGTAGTCACCACTTTATAGATACCGATTTATGGCATAAAGTTGGCACTATAATTATAATAATAATAATAATTATAATGGGTAATTGATTGTTAATGATAAGGCTGGAGTGACCGTGATCCTTTCAGATCAAATAATGTTATTAATTAGGTTGAGTGATAGAATGAGTTTTCTTCCTTTAATATACACGGTGAACCAAAAGTAGGTGGACAGTAGGTTGAATACGGTTTGTGTTATATTATATTATAACTATGGTGTTCATTATAACTATGGTGTTTGTGTTATATTATATTAAATATTATAACTAAATTTATTTAAATTTTATTTTGTATTATAGTATACAAAAAAATTAAATATGTATTCTCAAAATAAACGTTATCATTTACTGTCCACCTACATTTGGTTCACCTATATATAGGGGTTGGACAGAATAATGGAAACACTCGTATGTTCGGTGCTGTATTTTCTGATATCATTACTGGCGTTATATACTTTATTAAATTAATATGTAACTGTATATAATATTGAGAACATCTTCTATTTTAATATGTTCATATTGGTTTTTCATGTTCTTTTAAAATAAATAAAAATATAGCGCTTGGAAAAGATGTTACTGCCTGTGAAAGGGACATGATAGTAGGAGGCTAGGAGCCCGTTTGGTTGGTGTTTCAGTAATAAAAGTCACATAATTGCTCCTGTATCTCGAGGAAGAGTCCTCAAGGTTATGAATACATGCAAAAATAATAAAAAAAGAACATCAAATAAGGAATATAGTGAGCGTAAAGCAATACTGACAGAATGCGACAGAAGAACCTTATATGATAATTTTGAGCTGTGAAGAATCACTTAGAGATTGTTGCAACAAAACTGTTTTGTTCAAAATTGTACAATAGTCCGCAAAGACCAGTGTCAGTTATAACTATGTTATGGGAACTGCAGTAAAGCCTATTTTAACACCAACCAGTACCAAAGTTCTAATGAATTTGGAGTTGCGGAGAATAATGGGAACAATTCTGTGCTTATGTGGTGTAGTTTTTTTAAAATTTCTTTCCATGTATTCATAACTATGGGACTGTTCCTTAAGGTGCAGGGACACTCACGCGACTTTTAATATTGAGACACCAACCATGCCCCTTTCACAGTCAGTAACATTTCTCTAAGAGTCATATTTTTATTTATTCTACAAGAACATGAAAAACCAATATGAACATATTAAAATAGAAGATGTTTTCAATATTATATGCAGTTACATATTAATTTAATAAAGTACATAACGCCATTAATGATATCAGAAAATACAGCACCGAAAATGCGAGTGTTTCCATTATTCTGTCTAACCCCTGTATATATATATATATATATATATATATATATATATATATATATATATATTTTAACTCCAAACAACACACAGTATAATTAATGTAAAGAACGACGCTTGTATAGAAGAACGTTCCGCACAAGATGAGGAGGGAAAACGAACAAATGAAAAATGAGGTAACCACCCGGGATCGAACCCGGGATCTTCCGATTGCCGGTCAGATATGCTATCCACTACACCATGGGCCTCGATTGATCAGAAGTCGTAATTCTCCTACATACGAGCAGAAACCAATGCCCTGAGGGGGCACCCCTCGCATGCCGCACATATATATACATTTGAACTGCAAACAACACACAGTATAATTAATGTAAAGAACGACGCTTGTATAGAAGAACGTTCCGCACAAGATGAGGAGGGAAAACGAACAAATGAAAAATGAGGTAACCACCCGCGATCGAACCCGGGATTTTCCGATTGCCGGTCAGATATGCTATCCACTACACCATGGGCCTCGATTGATCAGAAGTCGTAATTCTCCTACATACGAGCAGAAACCAATGCCCTGAGGGGGCACCCCTCGCATGCCGCACATATATATACATTTGAACTGCAAACAACACACAGTATAATTAATGTAAAGAACGACGCTTGTATAGAAGAACGTTCCGCACAAGATGAGGAGGGAAAACGAACAAATGAAAAATGAGGTAACCACCCGCGATCGAACCCGGGATTTTCCGATTGCCGGTCAGATATGCGATCCACTACACCATGGGCCTCGATTGATCAGAAGTCGTAATTCTCCTACATACGAGCAGAAACCAATGCCCTGAGGGGGCACCCCTCGCATGCCGCACATATATATACATTTGAACTGCAAACAACACAGTATAATTAATGTAAAGAACGACGCTTGTATAGAAGAACGTTCCGCACAAGATGAGGAGGGAGAACGAACAAATGAAAAATGTATATATGTGCGGCATGCGAGAGGTGCCCCCTCAGGGCATTGGTTTCTGCTCGTATGTAGGAGAATTACGACTTCTGATCAATCGAGGCCCATGGTGTAGTGAATAGCATATCTGACCGGCAATCGGAAGATCCCGGGTTCGATTCTCGGGTGGTTACCTCATTTTTCATTTGTTCGTTCTCCCTCCTCATCTTGTGCGGAACGTTCTTCTATACAAGCGTCGTTCTTTACATATATATTAGGCCGGGTCGAAATTTTATATTGAAAAGGTACATACTGTGAGGGGTTTGAATGTAACAGAGGAACCCCCTCATAAATTATTTTCGCTGTTTAAAGCCTCCTACCCCTGGCACAATTTTTCACTTTTTGACCTACAGTATATTGAAGAATATTCCATTTATATGAGACTTACTCTACATTTAGGTTTTTTGATGACATAAATCTTTATTAACGTATAATATTTTATTTAATAATGTACAGTATTAGGAAAATTAATTAAGTACAACAATATACGTATCCAGAAGAAAAAATTAGAGGCATAATAAATGTGCTAAAATTCAATTCACTTTTTCATTGTTCCTTATCACATCAAAAGGGAAGAAATTTTCAATATCATTAGGAAATTTTATTTCATATGTTTCTTACTCATTCCATTGGGCCTTCCATTCAAACTTGGGCAGTTTTCGCCTTGATTCTAATGAGTTTAAGACAAACTTTTGACGGTTGTCATATCCTATTCTTTTCTGACATGCCTTTGTTACTATGTTCACTGCCCTTTCCACACTTTGACTGTGGCATGGAAAAGAAGCTATCTCCAGTGGCTTACATGGAGCCTGTAGTAACTTATCGTCGCTAAAATTGTTTAGCAGCGGTGGAGGAGTAATAATTAATCTCTTTTTGCCAATCGATCATCTCGGTGTAATCAGTAGATTGGAAATTGAGGGTTCGAGGCAACTCAAAGTTTCTGGTACCTGAAAATCCTGTTCTTGAAAGGATGATTTTCTGAATAGCTTGCTCCCTAATTTCTAGTCTCTTATCAGTTACCATTGATATGAGTATATTTTCTGGGTGGACAAAGTAGGCGTTATTCTTTAATACTGGTTCTATGATTGATCTATGTTGTTCATCTAAATTTCGAAGCAAGCACATTAAATGCCAAAAGTTATATGCACCATCAGATGCATTAGGATGAGATTTTATCCAAAACCACCCTGGAACATAGAACTGCATAATAATCTTGACTATATCTTGAGGGTTTTTATCGTGATATGGCGTTGAGATATATAACTGAAGGACCCTGTTGGCTAGAGTTAGCCAGCGAGCATGGTGAAGGGTACCTGGGGATCGAGTGGACAGATCTTGAGAAGTATCTCCAGTTTGCACTGCCAGACACATATCATAGAAATATCTTTGATCACTGCTTAGCTCCTTCACAACATTTGCTGGAATTTCTTTAATGTTTCCCTTTACGCGAGAATATTTGACTACTTCCAATTTTGTTAAATCTGTTTTCAGTTTATTCCCAATTGAACCCACAAAAGTATTTGGACCTATCATTCTACCATCAATGGCTTTGCAGACGTGCATAAAAGGCAGCTCATTCAAATGCAAGAGGCACACCAACCACAGCACTGGTCTGTTACGATGAATTTCAACCAGTTTTATGGCTCCACCAATTTTTACTGTATTTATAGGAGTACCATCACACAGAAAAGCTTTGATAGTATCTGTGCTGTTCGAGTCTGTAATAATAGTTATCAACTCTTCTGCTATGCAGCGAGCAGTTCCATTATCTAGTGTAACATGGTCTATATAGATGCTTCCAGGTTCTTTCACAATAACATAGTGTTCTTCTTTTATCTTTCCACTCTTAGTTAATGTGTTATCTTTCCTTCCATCAAATCCAAGGCACTCCATCTTCAGATTTTCGGATTTAGATCTAAAAGTATTTGTTTCACCCATGCGATTTCTTTCTTTCTAATTTCTTTCTGTCAAGCATGTTGGTGTGGTTAAGGATCCCAATATCTTTTAAAGCTGCATTGACTATTGCAGCTGCAGCTCTACAACTTACACAATAACAATCTGCAGTTAATGCTAGGTTTTTATAGGAGTGCCTGTTCTGAATATTCTGTCAATTCTAAATCAGCCTCATAATCTACATCCTGACTCTCTGAATCTACATCCATGTCTTCTGTATTTTCTATAAATTCCAATGGTAAAACACTGGTGGATTCAGTCATTTCTTCTTCTGCTTTTAGTTGATGGTTTTGTGCTTCTTGGGCTTTTGCTAAAGATCTCTTCTTTGTTGAACTAGCCATGTGATCAATTGGTCCTAACTGATTTTTTCTTTGTTTTTGACCCACAAAAGACTCCCATTCTGCCATTGGTATTTTATCCTTACACCTGCAAAATTTCCTATCAATTCCCTTATCATAGCATTCACAAGAAGATATATCAAATATTTCATCATACTGAGCTACTTTTAAGGCAAAACTTTCATTTCTTTGATGTAATGGCACCTTGTTCAATTTTGAGGCTTCTTCTATTAGTCGATGGACTTTAAGGTAGATACCTTTGGTATTAATCGTAGGAAAAGAAAACTTCATCCAAATGTTTTCAATATATTTTACAACAACCCTGTAACAATCATTAGCAGTTGCTGATCCTTTTGATTTAGCTTCTTCATGACTGTGCACAAAAAGCTAGTGTCTCACAACATCTGCTTTTGAAGGAGTCATGGCTGCTGGAAATTCCGTAGGATATCCAAAGGCTGCATTTGAAGACTTGCTTCTAGTAGTCATAGTTTATATTCAGAAGTAAATCAAATTATATGTTATTTATAATTTATGATAATTCAAATTATAATTAACACAAATGCAAATTATTTCTATTTATCTGAAAAATTATTTCTATTTATCTGAAACATAAAAATATCAAGCATTAAACAAACAGCTTATCATGTAACATATAACATTAAACATATGCAAATATGAAGGTAAAAAAGGGAGGAGGGGCATGTGAGTAGTATAGCCGCAAAAGGGGAGAGTGCAGGAATGTTGCAGGTTATTATGTAATGTTGCAAAGGGGGTGGGGGTTGTTGCAAAGGGGGTTGTTGCAAGGGGGGTGGGGGGAAGGGGGTGGGGGAAAGGGGGGTGGGGGAAAACTTGGAGGCGGCGTTATCCCCCAAGAGAAAGAAGGAGGAGGAGAGAAAGGAGGAGAGGTGTTCACCTGGCAGGAGCCAAGTGCACACTAAGACTTCCAGCCGGGTCTGGCGTTGTTTTATAGACTCCTAATCAGCCAGTTGGCTGAGTTGCCAGATAGCGCCATGTATTCCATTGTATACATTATTATCCTAATCAGCCAGTTGGCTGAGCCAGAGACGCCTGAAGAAGAGAGAGAGATGCCTGTAGGAGGGAGAGACGCCTGTAGGAGGGAGAGACGCCTGAAGAAGAAGAGAGAGATGCCTGTAGGAGGGAGAGACGCCTGAAGGAGAGAGGATAGGTGCACATGCAGGAGTACACATGCTGGAGGTACACATGCAGTAGGTACACATGCAGGAGTACACATGCAGTAGGTACACATGCTGGATGTACACATGCAGGAGTACACATGCTGGAGGCAAACATGCAGGAGAGAGAGAGAGAGGCGCCTGAAGGAGAGAGAGAGAGAGAGAGCTGAAGGAGGGAGAGAGACACCTGAAGGACAGAGTGGAGTTCTCCCCCAATTTATTTTCGTTTCCCTAACCTAAGAGGCCACTATGGGGTTTACCAAAGGGCATGAAATAGAAGGAGCAGAGCTCCTTACTCGGCCGGAGCCGAGGGGGGAATGGTTCTTCACCAGATTCGCGATCTTTTATAATCCTCTATTCTGGCTGAGTTGCCAGATAGCGCCATGTGTCCCATTAATCGTGTAGCGATTCAATTATCATTATTATTATTTCTACAATGAAACGGGTTCGGGTCGAAGAACGGGCGAGAGATCTTCCCCCCCCCAATATATATATATATATATATATATATATATATATATATATATATTATTTATTTTATAACATTGAACTTAAAGAAACAAATAACATAGTTTACCTTCGAAAACGTCATAATAGAAAACTTCATTTTACGGTAAACTATGTTATTTTACTTGAATAAAACAAATAACATAGTTTACCGTAATTCCAGATAGCGCCATGTGTCCCATTAATCGTGTAACACATATATAACGGCTGTTATTCCCTTGTATATATAATAAGCTAATGAATCATATAAAATACCACAATATATGGTTATACAAGATTCAACCGTATAAAATAACACAAGCACCTCCTTCATTACGCTTTAATAGAATTAGTAAAGTTACCCAATAAATAAATCGTTAGACGATTTTATATAAGGGAAACCCAACTAATTATCCACCATTCAATAAATAATACGTGAATAAAGAGTTCCAATTCATAACTATATCGACATAAGCTTATTATTGTAACGTTTGCTCCCAATATAAAATAACAGTAAAACCAATTAATTGAAACTTCATTTAAATAATTACGATACAATTCCACCAAACGAGATGAAAACTTACGAAACATATAATCCTCTATTCTGGCTGAGTTGCCAGATAGCGCAAGGTATTCCAGATAGCGCCATGTGTCCCATTAATCGTGTAACAGTTATATAACGGCTGTTATTCCCTTGTATATATAATAAGCTAATGAATCATATAAAATACCACAATATATGGTTATACAAGATTCGACCGTATAAAATAACACAAGCGCCTCTTTCATTACGCGTTAATAGAATTAGTAAAGTTACCCAATTTCGTTAGACGATTTTTATAAGGGAAACCCAACTAATTATGCACCATTCAATAAATAATACGTGAATAAAGAGTTCCAATTCATGTGTGAATGAGATAACTAAAATTTTAGTTATTGTATTATCATAAGACTACATCAATATTTACTATAAATACGAGTATATTTAATATTCTTCATTAACAAAAGCTTTAAATCCAGATCTCTAAAATATTTCCAACTTTCTTCGTCTCTTTAAACTTCGTTTTTCAATTCCCTGCGAAGAAAATTGAAAAACGAAATTTAAAGAGACGATGAAAGTTGGAAATACCCAAAACATAATCCGATAGAGGAAAGGATTTCCGAGAATCTGCCAAAATCGGTCGGCCTTATCTTACCCTTCTACGAGTCAAATCAGGCTAAACCTCGCCTCACTCCTTGTTTCAGCATTCATTCATTTCACGTTTTATTGTGAATTTCATCCCATATATAATATATATTATATATATATATATATATATATATATACCACAATATATATCTTCTATTATTCAATAACACATTAGAGAGATTTACGCAATAATAGAATTAACAAAGTTACCCTATTTCGTTAGACAGAAACGAATTTTATAAGGAATACCAACCTTCATTAAACTTGAAGATGAACGATGCATACAGTCTCATTCCTGCGACGAAAAAAATGAAAAATGACGTAAAATAAAGAAATTATTCATTGCCCAAGCCACTATAGCGAGGTTGGTTTCGGAGAATTCGAACGAAAGAGGTCTCTAGAGACCTTTTCGGGCCGAGAGATTATCTTTCTACAAGCTATTCGAGCAGAAATCACCACTGGCTTCAGATATTAATTTTATTATTCTTATTATTATTTCTACAAATATTTACGCGTTATTTTTTATGGTGTCATATAGAAATAGATATATATATATATATATATATATATATATATATATATATATATATATATATGCTACACACACACACAGACAGTGCATGGAACTCTTCTGGGATAATTAAATCCACTATAGTCAGAGTAAGTAATGACAAATACCGCCTCGGTGGTGTAGTGGTTAGCGTCGCGGACTACGAGTCCATCGGCCCAGGGTTCGAGACCCGACGGCAGCCGGCGCGCAGCAAAGCCCAGCTGTTCCACACAATAAAGAAAGTGGTTGGTAGATAAATGGGTACCCTAGGAGGCCTAGTGGTCAAGACGCTGGGCTGCTGATGGGTCGTGGTTCGGAATCCACGTTAAACTGTAGGTCTAAGGTGGAGTGAAAAGCTTGACCTTCATCAGAATGAACAATTCGGGCAACGACGCGGTCAACGGGTCACTCGCAAAGAGAATTTAATCATTGGCAAACTTCCTTCCAGACTACTCTTTCTATACATATATATATATATATATATATATATATAGAAAGAGCGAGAGTTTTGTTCAATAAATAATAATCGAAAAAAACTGCACGAATTTCTATGTAGCAATAATAATAATTAACAAATACGTGATTTAAAATAACAGGACCATTTTACCCGAGGCAGTAGTATATCCGAAAAATAAGTTAACAATTCAAACAATACTAATAATTTGTAAGATATAATATAAGGACTACCATAGAAATGTAAGTGCCTATAATTCGATTTTATATATATGTTACTCGTCCGGTCTCGTTATAGCGGATTGGTACACGCTCCACCCAGCTACATCGGCAACCAATCACGACGGACATCTGGTCTTTTGGGCGGAGCTTGGTGAATGTGCATATAAAAGGGGATATTTTCAGTTGGGAGTAACAGTAGCTATTTTCGCATCAGTGAATAATCAACCATGGACCTGTACGTCTCCCCAGACTTGTATGAAGAACGTGATACTGCAGCATTAACCACAATTAGCCTTTTCAATGCTGTTGATTGTGGCGAACTATTTTCGACGCAAACCGTAGAAGATATTTGCAGTGACGCTCCTTACAATCCGACGCAAGGGACTACCATAGAAATGTAAGTGTCCATAATTAGAATTTTATAGGAGAGTTGTAGTATTTCAGATACTAGTCAAAAATGTCAATCAATGTTATTTCCCCATCATGCTAAAATCGAAATTGGTAATCGAACCAAAGATATCTTCATATAATGGAGATCTGTCTGTCTGTCTGTCTGTATATGTTTTCCTTTAAGGTCCGATGAGGATTTGACACGAGTTATACAATCTTTTGAAGGGGATACGGATGATATACTGATCAGTCAGCAGTGTCACACATCCTCCACCATGGACCTGTACGTCTCCCCAGACTTGTATGAAGAACGTGATACTGCAGCATTAACCACAATTAGCCTTTTCAATGCTGTTGATTGTGGCGAACTATTTTCGACGCAAACCGTAGAAGATATTTGCAGTGACGCTCCTTACAATCCGACGCAAGGGACTACCATAGAAATGTAAGTGTCCATAATTAGAATTTTATATATATACGGAGAGTTGTAGTATTTCAGATACTAGTCAAAAATGTCAATCAATGTTATTTCCCCATTATGCTAAAATCGAAATTGGTAATCGAACCAAAGATATCTTCACATAATGGAGATCTGTCTGTCTGTCTGTCTGTATATGTTTTCCTTTAAGGTCCGATGAGGATTTGACACGAGTTATACACTCTTTTGAAGGGAATACGGATGATATACTAATCAGTCAACAATGTCAAATAATGTAAGTGTTTTTCGATCTTTTTGGGATAAGAAGACGCAATATATTTTCATAAATTTATTAAATGAAAGAAATCAGTACAATAAACGAATATACGAACAAAAACATTATAATATACAACGAGTACGTACAATTGGAAAACGGTTTTTTATCTGTCTACATACCATTTCATCGTTTCGGTGAGTGTGACACGGGTCAAATAAATTTAAAAAATTTATAAATTCTTTATCATTTGACATATGCATGAGAAATGAGACACAGTACATTCCGCAAACATTAGTAAAATATCCCTGCATACGAAATGGGTTCCATACAACTTCGGGAATATGTAACTGAGCGAGAAATTTTACAATAATAGGGTCACTCCAGGGTTGAGTACCGAGTGAATCAAAATAGTACAGGCGCTGTCTATTTTTAAAATAGACCGCGATCCAGTGAATCCCTTCATTACCGATGATGTCTGTGTTCACAATAAGACTACCGCATTCTCGCGTACTTGGCAAACTCAATGTTTCATTCTTCGCAAACACGCCGATAAATTTGGAACGTGTGACTCGCTCCATTACTTTCTGAAGTGTATTAGCATCCATTTTAAAAGTCAGTGATAACGCTTCTAAATCTATCTACTTCTATTAAGGCTTGCGATTCGAGATATACTAGTACACTAATAGGAGCGTCTATAGGCTTGGCGAATTCCAGCCGAACTGAGATGTTTCCGCTCTGCTGTGGTGTTAAATGGGTATTTACGCTAGCAGATAAGTCAGGTGTAATGTCAAACGGATAAAGGTTAAATTGATCAATGAATTCTTCCTGCGTTACCCCATTACCAAGCTCATCACAATCACCTGCAATATGGGTCAGATTACTATAGGCTCTGGCACAAAGAGGTAACACAGCATCTGATGAATAGTCCGTACCCATTGTTCCACCCAAAGCAGTGCCATTAACGTATAGAGTTATATTTTTAAGTCCGAAATTCTCGAATTTAAAGGCACTCTTTTTATATTTTCCATTCACCGAAGCGTGGTCCTGCATGCCGATTAATATCCTTTTAGGAAGATTTCCCAGGGCAATGTTTTCTATCTGCTTCGATGCCAACCCTGCAGGAACCGTATATAGTTTGATCTGCACTCTGTTAATAGGATATTTCACTGTAGCGTTTAGTAAATTTTTCTCAATTTCTAGTTGTTTTGGTGAACTTAATTTCACTCGCCGTACGCGGAGGTATGTGTCCATAATGTGAACCACAACGGACTTTGCGCCCTCTTCTTGATTCGCATCCAGATTTAAGCAGATCTCAGGACTCGTGCGGGTGAGCTTTATTTTCATATCCACCCCGTTCACAAGCAACTTCTCCTGGAAAGTGAAATCTGTGTGCAACCGTCCAAAACACTCGTATATTTTCTTTTTAGAATTTTTAAATTTGTCCTTTATACTATTTTCATCTTTAGTTTGATAATATCCCTCCGCACTTAAAAAGGTAGCCTTCGCTTCTTTGGAAAAGTTGAGGACATTTTCCAAATAGGCTCGTAGATGATAGTACCCCGTGCCTGCCGATATGTTGGTCTGATTTAAATATACGTCACACTGGTTGAATATGGCGTGCAGAAAGTTTGTTTCAGGGTATACAGCATATTTGTCATCGCAGGCCGTTCCATCAGAATGGGCTATACGTAGCTTAGCGTACATGTGCACACAGCTTGGATCAAAAAAGTAAGGACCTGAGCTGGGTATCACGAATTCTATAGGTGCACTCGGGGAACTAATTGTGTTTAAAGGGTTAATTGTAATAAAGTCACTGTGCTCAATAGAAACTTGGGTTGGCGGGAGCTCAAAAAAGGACAGCTCCGACTTACAGCATTGTGAACTACATGGGTGGATGAAGCGTGCCATGGCGAAATAGTGACTCCTCTCTCGACAAGTGGTAAACAAACTATGATTCATGAGATCAATATCCTTAGCTTATATCAGTCAAAAAAGTGGTCAACCATAGGTTTCATTCGCTTACAGCATTTCTTTTTTGACAGCCTTTTACGTTTAATACCACGTGACCCCTTCTTCTTCTTCTTCCGGGGGCCCTCCTCTTCCCGCCACCACGCATTTTTCTCTTTGCATCTTTGATGATTTCGTTCCGTGTACGCTTTAAATGTTTTTTTAGGGCTTCTTTAGGTTTAGCCCCGGCCAATATGTCTTCTGCAGTGTTAAGGCCTGATTGTAGCGCTTTCCTTCCAAGGTATCTGGCACCCCTCTTCAGCAAAGGAACAGCCGTACGTAGTATGGATGAAAAAATGGATCCAAGTCCACTACCGCGCTGGTATCGCATCCCTCGATAGACGGTGAAAGGCTTTCTATCCATTATAACTCAGTGCGTCGAAAGTGTAGCTTCACTGTTAAGCTCCCGTTACCGAATGGGAAGTTTTCGCCCTCAATCGTTCTTATATATATTGTGATATTGGTTATTAAATTAGTTGCGACATTCACATAATGGGGTCTGTCATATGTAATACTCAAACTCCTTCCTCTATGGTTGGGGATGTGAGCAATGCGCAGCAGGCGTGCCTGGGTATCCCCAACAAACTGGTGCTCCACTATATTACTGTAAATATAGCACATGTCTGGGGACCTTTCAGCCAATTTCTCCATCTTCAATTGATACATTAATCTGGACAAGTTATATTGTGTCTCGTGAAATGTGTCTCTTTGGAAGGCTGCGCTATATCGGCCGTTGGTTAGAATTTTGAACTTTCTATGTTCTTTAAGACATCTGTTAGTCTTTGATTTTAGGATTAGTGTATGTGCAGGGTTGTTTACGATTTCATATACTAAATCATTCGTAAGGTTTGAGTTTCTTAAACTTACGTTTAAGCCTCTCACAACATCCTCGGCCGAACCATATTGACCCGGCCCTAGTCTTACTTCTGTACTGTAATACCGTGCAATCTTAGTCCAAGCGATGCGCATAGTTTCATCCATAGCTACCCCAGCTTTTTCACACTCGTCAATGTCTCTAAGAATCGTAAAAACGGTTTCTTCATGTTCAATATTTAAAAAGACGGTGTCCAGCTGAATTTCGCATATCCCCACCTCATACGAATCACGACCCAATTCAATGTGCCCATGGAGTTCTGTTACAAAGTTGGCTAGCGTGTTGTTAGGGTGTACAGACAGGGACGAGGAGGACGGGAGTGTGACGTAGAAATGGTTAGGAGCCATGTTGCATACTATTTAAGCTTCATTATTGCATCAGCTTTTATATAGGTGTTGAAGCTTTCTGGGTACCCTAGCCATTTCACCAGGTACATTTTTCTCCTTCCTGAACCTTTGCTTCCTAAAATTTTCTCAATTTTAAACACATTTTTTTCTAAATTAAACGCGACTTTCTGCATTCCTCGCGGTAAAAGCCTCCTGAGATTTCCTCCCCATTCAAATCTTCAATGTAATACATCATTATCACACCTTTAGGTCTCACAGCCCTAACTTTAAAAATCTCGCGTGTCCATCCTTGCTCAAAACCCTTTGCGAATTTATTCCCCGAACGCGACAGCCTTACATAATCATTGTTTTGAAGCGCACAGAGTGTGGTGGTGGTGGTGGTGGTGGTGGTGGTCCATCTCTTCTCGGGAGCGTACCTCTTTCTAAAACTTCGTTAGGTGTTGCCCCAATCGTGCGATGGTGTGAGCGGTTGTAGGATGATGCCAATGGTTCCAGAATGTCTAGAAATCTGTATGTGTTTTTATGTGTAAAATAACGGTGCATGCGTTCCTTTATGGTGCGCTGAACTCTTTCAGCTAAAGAAGCCTTATGTATAGAATTGGTCGTGTAATAGCTGATATTAAACTCTGTCAACATATTCTGAAAAGCACGGCCTATAAACTCCTTCCCCATATCCGTACAAAAATAGCCAGGAACCCTGTTTTCTTTTAACATTAGCGTTTTGGTGGCTTTAGCAACTGTTTCAGGTGATTTATTTTTCAGAGGAACTAGCCACAGATATCTAGAGAATACGTATTATGAATAGAATGTAGCGGTAACCATCGTTATACACAGAGTATCTTTGCATGTCTGTTAAATCTGCTTGCCAAATAGAATCAATCGAGGAAGCCGTTGTCTTGGCTGTTTTAAACCTTTTTCTCACAGGCTTATGAAGCGTATAAGCGTCCTGCTCCCTCAAAAATCTTTCAACATCTTTTTTTCCTACTCCGTAAACGTGCAGCCTATCTACGCCGCCGTAAGAGGATGGGGCAGAAATGTCATAATAACGTTTAGTTAATACGTTAGCCATTTGCGTATTTTAGAGGCAGGTGGGTAGGGTTGGTTTAACCTCTTCTTTCTCCTCTTGAAAGGTGTTACCGCAGGGGGTGACGGCGTCTTCAATTGTGCCACAGACGTTGCGTGTTCCAAGTCTTTTAACCTGTTCAGATTTCCTATCAACGTTTTAGGGACATTTATTTGTTGTAGTCTTGCTTTAATATGCTTCCATCCTGATGGTGATGGCCTATCCCACTTTCTCACCAGATCATGGACAATGTCTACGATATTCGATCCCTGTACCTTTGATCCTTCCACAATGATCTCCCCTGTATCGGTCCATTGTATGGCGGGATCCTCATTCAATAGATTATAAAGACTTAAGCCTTTACTCCTCAATGTAAGTGGGAGGGTATTTTTTAATACATGTTCGATATGTTGTGTGGCTAATCTTTTTGGTTGATCAGCTGTATCGTCGGGTACAGGTCCTATGTCGCCATCGGTGCTGTGCCTAATAACCACAGGAATCTCCGTAGGGCTCTTATAATTTTCGTACTCGTGAAGAAATTTCTGCAGAGCTTCTTGGTATAAGATTCTTTTCTCATCAGGTGTTTTTTCACTGTTTAATAGGGCTAACAATTCGCTTTCCATTCTTTTAAGTCTGCTTTTACGGGGATCTAGATCCGTGTCTCTTTGCAGTGAAGCGTACACCTCGTGGGGAATCACTACCACTTTCTTCATTATATTAATCTAGTCAGTAAAGGGCCCAAAACTGAAAATAAGATGGGGAGAAATGACCCTCCTGTTTGCACAATAACTCGTTTTTTCTTCGCTACAGTTTGACTTTTACGAGCGAGTGTACGTATTATGTTCTTGTAGCGGCGTAGGCGAGCCTTCTGATGGGTTTCATTGATACATTGCAATTTATAACGTTAAGACAGATTTCACAGATGCATTTTAAAAAGTCGGCGTCAATATTTTAATAAACATCTGCTGCATTGCCCGGGGCAGTCGATGATAGATTTTTATTAATTCATGGTATTTCTTTAGTCTCTTTGTCATTCTGGAATATACACCGTTTCAGGCTCGTTTGGAAATATATTCGTTCGCAGAAGCACTCTAAACGTGTTTCGCGGATGAAGGTCGCAAAGCAAATATCCGTAACGCGTGCTTGTAGCTTCTTTATAAACTTCCAAAAACTCCTTACGCTGATTCGGGAACATTTGATTGGCTAATACCCCAATTTGTGATACATCTCTACGTTGCGCGAATAAGACTAGATATTGCGTATTTAACGACACATCGCGCATGTATCTATTTTTGAAAAATAGATTCTGATTGATGAAGAACACGCTTATGTTAAGATGGTGGGAGTATACTGTAAATGTCTCGGCAAACGTTTTATCCATCTCCAACATGAGATCGTCAATTACAATGATTGTATGTTCAGTTCCCTTTAGCGAATTAACGTCATATACACCTTTGTGGAACAAAATATCATCTTGGTACTCGTTGAACGCTGATTGATACGTCGAATAGCACCATATAACTTTATGCACAAATTTCGAGAACATCTCGCCCTTTTCTTTAATGATTTTAAGCATAAACACAGTTTTACCACATCCTGTAGGTCCAGATATAATACATGTGGATGGGCTCGTGAATCTGAATTTTTCTACAGAGTCCATTTCTAACACGTCACACTCCTAAGTGGGTCATTTACAAAATATTACAAATTTTGAGTGCTGATCCTTATATTTCTTCTCCCACAGAACCGACGATGAGGTAGAGCACCCTATCATTACGGATGACCTCGACGACAGTGTGATCTCCTCCCCTGAACCAGCGATACAGGTTGCACGTCCAAAGCGGAGGTATGAGAACCCCACATCAGGTATAAAGCGGCCGAAATACGTACCTGTTGCAGCAGATCCCCAACCCTCAACCGCAACAACCTCCCCAGCAGCAGCACCTCCCCTTATTCCGCCCCCGTTCTGTTAAGTCTACAATAATAGATCCCCAACCCTCTTACGCAACCTCCCCAGCAGCAGCAGCACCTAATATACCCCTTATTCCGCCCCCCGTTCTGTTAAGTCTACAATAATAGATCCCCAACCCTCCTACGCAACAGGGCCCCATCAGCAGCAGCAGCACCTAATATAGCCACTAATTCATCCGCCCCCGTTCTGTTGAGGATGGTATAACACTGGAATTGGTGCGATCCGCTGCCCCCACCCCCGCCTTGACTAGAAATCGGTATAGAGTTAGGGTCGACCCTAGAGCCCTGTATAGCAATGGAGTTGAGCGCGGGATACGCAGGGTAGTACAGCGTATTATAGAGTTTGCTCTTCAGAATCGCGACGAGCGTGAGGTCAGGACGAGTCTGTCCTTTGGGTTCGGGTCAGATGACGGTGATGTAGACGATTATTGGGTGATAGTACCGTTCAGGCGTTTGGCTGCTGAAGATGTAGAATATATATTAGGGCGTATAATGCAAGCCGTCCAAAGTAGTATAGCCTTCAATATGGACAACTTCACGGTAAATATTGACCATGTATACCGTGTTGCGGGTCATAGTGCCATACCGTACACTCTTAACTTCAATTCTCCAACTATTTACCGAAGGCATATAAACGTCGATCGTGGTTGCGGCTTTATAGCAGTACTCTTAGCACGTATGTTTACTGTACAAAATACACGGACTCAAAAAATTTGGCTGCCTACGATCGTTGAGCGTGCCCGTAAACTAGCTGTAGACTGTGAACTTGAATTTGACTGTAATATGGGTCCTGAAGAGCTGAGAAAGGTAGAACAGGAAATGAATGTGCGCATAGTTGTATTTGGTTTGGATGATCGCCGCCGGACTGTGTATGTTTTTAAAAGCTGTGTGAGAGATCGTACAAGACCCCTACTTATTTTAGGATTGTCAGGGACAACGTATCTCCCCATCCGTAATATAAGGGGGCTTTACGCGAGTTATGACAAAAGTCGAAAATATGGGAGACATCATGATTTGTGTAAGGGGTGCCTCGAGTTTGCGGCTGATATAGTGAGACATTGTAAAGAATGTCACATGGTATGTGAGCAGTGTAAAAGCACCAAATGTGAAAGCCGTGTAGTTGAGAAGAGAGACTGTGATGTGTGTAGACGCACATTTTTCAATAATAGCTGCTTTGATCTCCATAAATCAATTGGTACGTGCAGGAAAATGAGGATCTGTGAATGTGGTATGTTTCACACAATGGATAATTGGGGAAAATTTAAGCACAAGTGCGACGTAATTCACTGTCCTACATGCCAGGAGGAATATAAGGCGGATGGAGTAAAGCATGTGTGTTATATGAAAGATGCTAAGCCTAAAAATAACCCTTGTATAACTGTGTACTACGATATAGAAACATATACGAACGCTGAAACCAAAGAGGTAATTCCACATTTACTTGTGAGCCAGACCATCTGTGATGAGTGTATGGGTATCGAATGTGACGAGTGCCCCAAATGCGGTAAACGGACAAACGTTTTTAAAACGAATGTCAGCGATAGTCCTGTGAAACTATTTGTGTCCTATATTGTCAAGTTAGCCGACAAGTTCAAAAAAATGACTGTGTATATTCTCGCCCATAACGGGGCAAAGTTTGACACGCAGTTCCTTTATAAGGAGTTGCTTGAACACGAATCCTCTGAGATATTTACAGGTGATCCATTGAAAAGAGGCAACAAATTAATACAGATGCAGATAAGAGGCAATGTACAATTTAAAGATACTTTATTATTCACACCTTGTAAATTAGCAAAGCTACCCAAGGTGATGGGAGTAGCAGCTGAAGTTTCCAAAGGATACTTCCCATACACTTTCCTCACCAGCGAGACTTTAAACTACGTAGGCCCACCACCCCCCAAACATTATTTTGACTGTATGGATGAAGACTTTGATCGATACTACGACAGTTTTAATGAAAGTAACCCTTATAATATAGCTGATGAATGTGAGCGTTATTGCGTGAATGATGTGCGCGTGCTTAGAGTATGTTTCCAGGCCTTTAGAAGTATGTACATAGCCCGTTTCAAATGCGATCCAGTGCAAGTCGCAACCACCATCGCATCATTATGTTTTACGGTGTTCAAGAATAACTTCATGCCTAAAGACACCTTAGCCATTATTCACCGAAACAACCCCCGCAGTTACGGACACAAGGCTATTTACTGGCTCATACACCTGCAGCAACAAACAGGTGTATACATAAAGCACGCCCGCAACACGGGTGAAGTACCCATTAAGATTAATGGACGTGTTTTTTGGGTTGATGGGTTAAGTGAAAACCGTGTCACTGGTGTGAAGACTGTGTATTCCTTTAATGGATGCTGGTGGCATGGATGCCCCCGCCCTGAGTGCGGTATCGTCGGAGATATCCACGGTAGATCTCCTGCCGACTGTCTTGCAGGGACCCGCACCCGCGATCAACTTATAGGGTCACAGTTCACTCACAAAGTCTTGTGGGAGCATGAATATGATGCACGGATGGAGACAGACGATGTATACCGTGAGGAAATAAAAACGATCAAGCGTTCAATGGTGCTGGATCCTCTCAAATGTGGTGATAGCTTGTTTGGAGGACGTACAAATCCTTTCAGACTATACTTCCCACCTACGGAGGGCGTGAAGCTCCATTACTACGATTTCTGTTCTTTATACCCATACGTGATGAAGAGCAATCCGTACCCCGTGGGCGCTCCTGAGAAACTGGTGGGACCTAGCATGCCGTCCATCAATGAATTTTCAAAAAATTTGAATGATCATTACTTTGGGCTCTCTTTCGTAGACGTACTCCCCCCACGCAATTTATGGATGCCGATCTTACCTGTCGTTATCGACGACAAGCTCATGTTTCCCCTGTGCGTGAAGTGCGCGGAAGAGGATAACGGCGAATGTAACCATATACCCCACCAGCGTAAGATCAGAGGCGTATATACAAGTCCTGAGCTGGCCCTAGCCGTAGCCATGGTTATAGAATACTGAAGATACACGAGGTGTGGAGGTTTCAGAAGCTCCCCAACCTTTTCACACCATATATAAACGCCTTTTTGAAGGATAAGGTTGAAGCATCAGGGTATCCGCGAGGAGTTGATACCGAAGATGAAAAGTCGGCCTATATTCAACGTTACCGCGACCGCGAAGGTATACAACTTGATCGTGTCCAAATTGTAAAGAATCCTGGCAAGCGCTTTAGTGCAAAGTTATGTCTAAACAGTCTATGGGGAAAATTTGCTCAGAATACCGGCAGAGGGAACATTCATTTGGCACAAAGTTATAGCGATGTCTGGGATTATGCCAATGCCCCCGATAAAGAGGTCATGGAGATCGTGAATGTAGGTAATACTTACGTAATAAAGTACAACAACACTGAATTTGCCACAGATACCTCAAGGGTTACAAACATACCTGTGGCGAGCTTCACAACAGCCTACGCCCGTATAAAACTTTGGAGTCTATTGCATTCTCTTGGGCGGAGAGTATTGTATGCCGATACAGATAGCGTGATATTCACAGAGAGGGAGGGTGATTACATGCCCGCTATTGGGGAGTTCCTCGGCGAACTCACTGATGAGATCAAGGATGAGTATGGGGACGACGCATACGCCGACTCTTTTATCTCAACAGGACCTAAGACTTATGGGGTACGGGTCAGGGTAGGGGATGAAATGAAATATATCGTGAAGGCAAAGGGTATTACGCTCAACCATGCGAATCGGGAGGTTGTTAACTTTGAGTCGTTGAAGGATCTAGTATGTTTGGAACCTCACCAACTAATTGTAGGCACCCACAATTTTCGGGCGCAGAAGCTGGGAGGCGTGAAGGAACTTAGGGGTACGATGGTGTGCCGTAACACCTATAGGAAACGTTACCAGTTACCTGGCACCTATGATACCGTACCCTTTGGATACCAATGATGCTTCTAACTCACACGTCTTGTATATAATCGTATCTATTTGTAAATATATATGTATATATAACTTGAATATTGAATCGTATTTGTAAATATATGAATATCTCAATAAATCAAATAGCGTTTCACTTTCCTTTGTGTGTGTGTGTGTGTGTGTAGGTGAAAGTTCTAAGCTCCGCCACTGCGGAGTCATGCTACTATCTGGGAGTCCCTGCGTGGTCAGTCGACCGCAGTAAGCCCGAGAGATCAGACGTGTATTCAGATCAGACGTATATTGAAATGGCTACCTTTAATATCGCTTGCACAACGTTTATGAAATGGTATTCAGTAAAGTGTGAGGATGTGGTGGATACCGAAAAACTTCCTATTCCCCCTCCTATGCCTCTTTTAAAACCACATTGGATTGTGCGAAGTTCCAAGATGTACAAATACTCTACGGATGTTCTGGTGAGACTGTTGAAGGCTTTCGTTGCACAGACGATGTGCTGAAGTATACTGCAGGGCTAAACTTTATAAAGTCTCACATACACCGTGAAGTAAAAGAAACAACGCGTGCAGAAGAGAAGCAGCAGGTATGGATAATGAGCCTTGTGGATGGGTGGTGTGACAAGCGGTATTACGTTATGCTACACCATGTCGATTACTCATACCCTACGTCTGAAAATGTGAATCTTGTGATCATGGACAATCTTAGGTGTTTTTATCACTATATTAACGTATATCATGATGAGGTTCATAGTGAGGTTGTGGCTAGTGCCATGCGTGAGTTTTTAACAGATTTTAGAGACGAGCATCGTTTGATGGGTAGAAAGGAAAAATATGAGCATATGTTCCTCTCAAATAGTGCGCCGGAGTGTGGAGATGATTAGCGCCTAGTTCTTATTCAAAGTGCGTAGGCTGGTAGTGACGAAACGGAAAAACAAATATGTGCAACAATTCGAGTCGTACGAACATGCCCATTCACGTATCATCGAGTCAGCCGCTCGTCGAACCGTTCCTGCCTGTGCCTCACACGGCTCATAGTTATCTCAGAGCTTGAGCCGAGTAGACGTGCGCTCCTCGAATACGATGGAACTTCCTTTGAGCAGCATTCTCAACGCCTCGTACGATGTGTCCGTGACGAAGTCGTTGCGCGTGTTCAGGCGTAATTCCGGTACCATTAGCTATGTACTGGAAACGGAATGTAGACCGACAAACAAACGGGTTTATTTAAGTATCGAGGAGATGAATAGAATCTTCGTGATAGTTGATAAGTGGTGTGAAGATCGTTATAAAATACCTGCTAACGTAGGTACAAGAAGAGAGCAGATTAGTGACGCGCCCTCATACGCCGTTGTATGTACGTTGTGTATAAATAACGATCGGCCGTGCATTGATATAAGGCTTATGTGGAAGAATGCTTCTGATAATAACGCTCTTATTCCTACGCGAAACCGTTTCATCCTCGACAGAATGTTTGAAATCGTCGGATTCCGTAAACTGAACCTATATTAGACGCGCGTGTTACGGATATGTTTTATTTTGATACAGTACTTGAATACGCATACACTGCTCTGCTCGATGGGTTTACCGAGTGTAGGACTGGTGAGAATGGTCTAGTGCTGGATGTTTATTTAAAAAGTTTAGACTCTTTGAAATACCATGAACTTTGGTACAAAGCAATTGATCGGTACAAGGCTGAGCTCACCTACACCGTTCACCCTGAAGAACTATTTCTTTATATAACGCGCAGTTGCCGTAACGATTTAGAAGATTATTTCAATTGCCGTTATGTTGAGTGAAGAGTTCACGATTGAAAAGCTCGAGTCGGTAGAAATAAACCCTCGATTGGAAAAGCGCTCTTATAAACTTGTGTTTAATAATGTAGCTAACGATGAACTCTTTGTGCGTGCTTTTGATTGTATTCTAGACGGTTTAAAGATGACTACCAACCGGTTGTAAAGTGGGAACAAAAATAGTACTGAACGATATGAAAGCCATTCATATCGAATACAGGTTTCCCTATACTTTAAGCGGTGAAATATTATTAAGCCGCATAGACTGCGTAATGCAGAGCAATAATGATGTAATTGTAAACTCGATTAAGACCGATTTTAGTATTTTGAAAAAAAAGTGAATTGTATATATATATTTTGATTATACGCAATTTCTATGATTTGGTTTATATTATAATATATATATATATATATTATATATATATATATATATATTTTGCTTGATATTTCTCCTGTACTGTTATGTACATATTGAAGTGTATATGAAATGTATATTTTATTTATATATCACCATATTTGTGTGTGTGTATATTTCTGTTATGTACATATTGATGAAAATGTATATTTTATTTTAATATAATTATGTGTATATATTCTGTTATACGCATATTCCTCAAATGTATATTTATTTTCTATATATTTATAATAAAAAGAATGATGCAATGTTGTTTATTGTTATGCCTTCTACTACCGGTGTCTGTATACAACAGGTATCTGGCAATATTAAGCCTTCTAAGCCAAACTGGCTGATTAGGAGCTATAATAGGGTGTATACATGGCGTATCTGGAACCAGCCAACTGGCTGATTAGGCGTATATAATAAAATGTATGCAATAATAAAAGAGGTATCTGACAACCAGCCAACTGGATGATTAGGCGTATATAATAATAATGTATGCAATAATAAAAAGAGGTATCTGACAACAGCCACTGGCTGATTAGGAGAATAATGTATACAATGGAATACATGGCGCTATCTGGCAACTCAGCCAACTGGCTGATTAGGAG
>JAJOZX010003626.1:420000-480588 GCA_023014485.1 Bathynomus jamesi | reverse complement strand
GAAAACATTTGTGAGCACAAAGCATTCTAAGCAAACATTGTATGTTTGGAACTCCTGAGAAGTTGCCTCATAATCTTTTGTCAACTAATTTATAAGTGGCTCGGTACTTTTTCTATCCCAAAGAAAGGAAAAATGCAGCTAACAAGCTAATCATCAGACAAATAACTCAGGGACTACTTAAACTTTGGCAGCAAGCGTCAATCACAACAGTTCAGGAGAAAGCTGTGTTGCAAAAGGTAGTAAGATTCACAGAAAGAGGAGCAACGTTGAGTCGATCACAAACATCAGTGGAACTAAACAATGAATATATGACTAGTCTCAGTACTTTGTTTGGTATATGTGCCTGTAAATGTAATTTAAAATCTTATACGGACATAGGATGGGGTGATGATTGTGAAGAAATTCACCTAGATTGCATGTGTGTGTGAGATAAAAAAGTACCAAAAACGGAATTACAGTTTCTACCTGATCAGAGGAGTGATCGTAAAATGCACATAGGTAGTGTAGATGTGCATTCCACACAAATTTTACAAAAGTGATACAAGAGGAAACTCTCAAAACATGTAAGTAAAGAAAAGAAATCATCAACCTTTGAGCTTAGTAGAAAATTCTTCAGATGAAGTCAGTGACAATGGGATAATGAAAACTGAAGACTGGTTTTGAAAATACTGGAAGCCAAATAAGAATGTATTTGGGGCATGTTGCAATGCAGGTACATAGATTTGGTGTATCAGATCGTGCTAATGCTGCTATTGCAACTGCAACTTTGATAGACGTTGGTATGATCACCAAAGATGACCATCTTGGAATAGACAGAAGTAAAGTGTGGAGAGAAAGAGAAAGACTTCGAAAAACATTGAAAAGTGATAAAGTGAATCCTATTACTTCCATATACTTCGATAGTCGAAAGGATCAGACTATTAGTAAAATGAAAGTCAATGATCGAACGTAAGGTGAAAAGAAGAGTGAAGAACACCATGTAATGATTGCTGAACCAGGTGGAGAGTATATTACCCATTAGACACCAGCATCGAGTAAGGCTGCAGACATAGCAAGTTCAGTATTGTCAGTTACTAATTAAAGAGAGACATCTACAAAATGATATAGCTGTAATAGGCTGTGATAGCACAAATATCAACACTGGTTATAAAGGAGGTGTGATTCATGTTATGCAGAAAGCATTTGGTAAGCCACTTCACTGGTTCATTTGTATGCTTCATACAAATGAATGACCTCTAACACATATTTTTGAAACATTGGATGGTACAACATCTGGGGCAAGTACCTTGTTGGTCCTATTGAGAAAGCCATTCATTTTTGTGGAAACAATCCAGTAGTACAATTCAAACCTATATGTAGTGGTAAAGAACTATATATTTGCCACAAGACGTTGTTGATGATCTTAGTGGAGATCAGCAGTACTTATACCGCATTATTTTAGCAATCAGAAATGGTACAGTTGATGAACACCTTGCTCATGTAAAGCCAGGTCCTTTTAGTCATGCTAGGTGATTAACTTTTGATAAGTGTTTGTAGGCTTTATATTTCAACAGTGAAACCAACAAAGAAACTTTACACAATAACACACTTCACTGTGACAAATTATGGTCCTAATTGGTTTGACAGCAAGTGTAGGCCTAATTGCACAGATGGCCCAAGGCATGTATTTTCTGCTATTAACAGGGTTAAGCATTTGTCTAGAGAATCAGTAGAAATTGTTCAAAAGTATATATATCCCGAAATGCATACTTTGCACACAAGGAAAATATTCTTCTGACAATGTTGTGTGACTCAGCTTGGGAAAAACGTGAAAAAGCTGTTAGCAAAATCACAGACATGAGAAATGAGACTGGTCAAAGTTTAGGATTGAGAGATTTCAAGGTTTCTAATCTTAATTTTGATGCAAAGGACTGGGATGAAATAATTAATTGGAATGATACTAAACTAAGTGAGCCACCTCTTAGAATGAAGCTAACAAAAGCAGAAATTTTAGCTATTAAAGAAAACGCATTGAACATTGCAAATTATTCCAATCATACCTAGAATGTAGAGCATTGTATTGAATTAGTGACGGACTCTTCAAGTTCGATATTTGGGTTTGAAGCACGTAGTCTGATGCCAGACGTAGAAATCAAAAAGGATTTTGTTAATGTTGTTTTGTGCAGCTACCATTTGTGTACTCATTTGCTGTGTGTTTCTATAATCTATATGTATTTAGTAAAACAAATTAAAAAAATTGGTTATTTTTTCCCCCCTAATATATATATATATATATATATATATATATATGATACACACAGACCGTGCATGGAACAAGGAACTCTTCTAGGAAAATTAAATCCACTATCCCATCATGAAACGGACATGTTATGTGCCTTGAAAAGTGGACGCTCAATTCTGCTAGTTGAGGATTAAGTTTTGGTTTTTGGCTAAAAATATAATAGTTACCCCTTTTTCTTTGATGTATTCAATCTGACGTGAAGGCAGCGAGTCTTTTGATTATATTGAGGTTCTAAATGTAGCTGTGCTAGGCTGCTTTAAACCCTAGATCCTGTCCCAAAGGTGGATCCTATCTGCTTTGCAGAGAGCTGGTGAGGGAAGCTATATTTTTGGGACCTCTTTGCGAGTGACCCGTTGCCCACGTCGGGCTAGCATCATGAAAAAGAAAAAATTATATTATTTGTCATTTACCATGATATACTTATTCGGCCTATAGTGGATTTAATTTTCCTAGAAGAGTTCCTTGTTCCATGCACGGTCTGTGTGTATCATAAAAAACCTCAGGGAACCATTCTAAGTTCATTCCCATATATATATATATATATATATATATATATATATATATATATATAGTGGACCTAGTTTTAACCGTTTAAGGTGATAATGATTTAATTGTATGCAATGATTAATTGATGCAATGACTGATTGCTTATTAATGAAAGGCTATTTGAGTAGGTCCACCATACTATTGGAAGTGACAGGAATGGCAGCGAGGTCACCAGCTTGGTTTACACCCAAGCAAATTAATGTTAAGGTTATGAAAGACACCTTATAGGTTTTTGTATTTTATTATGAAAATAAAGCCGTTATTTATTCACTGTGATATAACAAAGAATTGACAGTAATTAATTGGTAGTTTTACGTTATGCTTATGACATAGACTTAGCTAATAAGATGAAATGTTAATAGCTTAATTGACACGTAATAAGTAATGTAAACATGGATGGTATGTAAATGGCATGCAACATGGAACATTGAATGGGCCTAGTAAATGATATAAAGAATGCATGTGCGTTTGGTACATTGAATGGAAAACATGACACTGATTAAGTAGGCTGAATGATTGCATGGATGCACAAGGAATAATTGATGCGGCCTAATAATAATAATGGATTGAAATGCTTGACAATGGTTACACAAAATATCGTTTATATTTAAAACCATTATGTGATGTTAAGTGATTACGTCAAGAGAATATTTAGTTACACATAAATATATGAACTGAACATAATAACGGATGATACGCGGAATTACGGTATTGAAATGACACTTGAATTGGATGATAGGCCTACTGCGTTCTTTCACGAGAGTCAGTTGGAACGCGTGATTACACACTTTGGGAGTATAGCCTACCGTTCGGCGGTAGGCTAATGTAGGCTTCACAAGAGTACTTAGAATAGGAGGTACTTATCTTAGGACGATGTAACCCTGTTGAAGGCGGGTTGAAGACGAACCTATTAACGAGATTCGAGTTGTCGTTGTCCGTTAAGCCTCTCGAGATGATGGATGTAGACTTCGTGGAGGCCTGAGGTGATGTTACTTCTCGAGGTGCAGGCTGGCCTTATGATCTTGCAGGCGTAGGCCTGTGGTGCTGAATATATATCGAGGAATGTGGGGAAACTTGAAGGCTTGATGATAAATCTTAGGCCTTGAAGGAAGCAGCAGACCTCGCCTCCGGCCGAAGTCGGAAGGCGGTTGAAGAGATGATATCGTACAGAGTAGTCTAACGAAATGGAAGTGCTAACGAAGTGAGGAGGAGTGAGAGTGGGTGCTCCGCGCGTCCTTTAGTTGATAAAGGTTTGCGTTCGCGCCCTTTGGGAGGAAACACTCTCCATTGTTTGCCCACGTGTGTTTTCAAAGACTGTTTGATGATAGCGTGGAAGTAAAGGATTTCTGTCTATTTGTTGGTCTATTTCTTGTCGATCCGCTACATATTATATATATATATATATATATATATATATATATATATATATTGTTATGTATGGGAAAAATGTAATAAGTTTAATTAATTACTGGTTATAAATTAACCCACAAACAAAATTGATCATGCAAACAGAATGAATATGTATGTGTAAATACGAAAACTTAAAAACGAAGCTCAAACAAAGGATTGCTCTTCGTCAAACATGGCGCTGGGCATTTTTGTATAGGAGTCCGTTTTGAGTGTGTTTCGAGGCTTGTTGAACGAATGTTCCCCCACAAAATGTGTGCGAAAATTTAAATAAAAAAATTAAATTTAGTTATCTTTTTAAGAACAAAAAACGCTTTCTTTGTGGAAGTGCCTTTCTGAACGTGAAACGATAAAGTCGTAAAAAAGACCGCGTGAAAAGTGAAATAAAAGTCAAATTTAACTAGTTCACCCTACAAGTCTTCCCTATAAGAGTATAGAAAACGGACCTAACGGGTAAATCACTCTTAAAGCGCATGTATTGGCTAAAGTAAGTGAAACGCAAAATCGTCTTCCCTTAAAAATCTAACGGAAGAAAACGGAGACACTCTGTATATTCTACTCGTGTCTGTAAATACTCGAAAATAGTGTATCCTACATTCTCCGCTTAGAAAACGGACTGAGTTCTGTGCATTCGATAGAAATATAAAAGGCAAAAGTTCTCAAGAGAATAATTACCAGGACCAAAAAGGAAGTAGATAAACAATGTAACTAAGGTACGCATTAAACATTATAATTGAAATGGTCAAATAACCAGATAGGATTCAAATAATTCTATGAAAATGTAATTTGTCATATAATAATAATATATATATATATATATATATATATATGTTGTGTGTGTGTATATATATATATATATATATTTTTTTTTTTAACTGCAAACAACACAGTATAATTAATGTAAAAAACGACGTTTGTGTAGAAGAGCGTCCGCATAAGATGAGGAGAAAGAACGAATAAATGAAAAACGAGGCACCTCCCAGGAATCAAACCCGGGATCATCCAATTGCTGACTTCTGACTGATCGGGGACCTTGGTGTAGTGGTTAGCATGTCCGACGGCAATTGGATGATCCCGGGTTCGATTCCTGGGAGGTGCCTCGTTTTTTATTTGTTCGTTCTTTCTCCTCATCTTGTGCGGAGCTCTTCTACACAAGCGTCGTTCTTTACATTAATTATACTGTGTGTTGTTTGCAGTTAAAATGTATATATGTACGGCATGAGAAGGTGCCTCCTCAGGGCATTCGATTCCAGTCGTATGTAGGAGAATTACGACTTCTGACTGATCGGGGACCTTGGTGTAGTGGTTAGCATGTCCGACCGGAAATTGGATGATTCCGGGTTCGATGCCTGAGAGGTGACTCGTTTTTTCATTTGTTCGTTATTTCTCCTCATCTTGTGCGGACTCTCTTCTACACAAGCGTATATATATATATATATATATATATATATATATATATATATATCCAGCGCAAGATGAGGAGAGAGAACGAAACAAATGAAAAAATGAGGTAACCACCCGGGAATCGAACCCGGGATCTTCCGATTGCCGGTCAGATATGATAACCATTACACCACGGGCCTCACTCGAACAAATGCCGTAATTCTTCTACATACGCGCAGAAACCAATGCCCCAAGGGGGCACCTCCCGCATGCCGTAACATTATATACATTTTTTCATTTGTTTCGTTCTCTCTCCTCATCTTGCGCGGAATATTCTCCTATACAAGCGTCGTTCTTTACGTTAATTATACTGCGTGTTTGCAGTTAAAATATATATATATATATATATATATATATATATATATATATATATATATATATATATATATGATACACACAGACCGTGCATGGAACAAGAAACTCTTCTGCGAAAATTAAATCCATTAAAGTCTGAATAAGTAATGGTAAATGACGAACAATATAGTTTTTCTTTTTCATGATGTTAGCCCGACGTTGGCAACGGGTCACTCGCAAGGAGGCCCCCAAAGAAGAAAAAACTATAGTGTTTGTCATTTACCATTACCTATTCGGACTATAGTGGATTTAATTTTCCCAGAAGAGTTCCTTGTTCCATGCATGGTCTGTGTGTATCATGAAAAAACCTCAGGGGACCATTTTGAGTTCAATCCCTTCATGAAATGGACATGTTATGTGCCTTGAAAAGTAGATACTCAATTTTGCCTGTTGAGGTTTAAGTTTTGGTTGTTGACTAAAAATATAATAGTTACCCCTTTTTCTTTGATGTATTCAAATCGACGTGAATGCAACGAGTCTTTTGCTTATATTGAGGATCTGAATATATGTAGTAGGCTAGGTGTAGCTGTAAACCCTAGATCCTGTTCCAAAGCTGGATCCTATCTGCTTTGCAGATAGTTGGTGAGGGAAGCTATATTTCTTGGGCCTCTTTGCGAGTGACCCGTTGCCCACGTCGGGCTAACATCATGAAAAAAAAATACTATAGCGTTTGAGATTTCCATTCGGACTATAGTGGAATTAATTTTCCTAGAACAGTCCCTTCTTCCTTGCACGGTATGTGTGTATTATTAAAAAACCTCAGGGGACCATTCTGAGTTCAATCCCATATATATATATATATATATATGTTAAACACAGACCGTGCATGGCACAAGGAACTCTTCTGGGAAAATTAAATCCACTATAGTCCGAATAAGTAATGATAAATGACAAATACCATAGTTTTTTTCCTTTTTCATGATTTTAGCCCGACGTGGGCAACGGGTCTCTCGCAAAGAGATCCCATAAATATAGCTTCCCTCACCAGCTATCTGCAAAGCAGACAGGATCCAGCTTTGGGACGTGGATCTAGGGTTTAAAGCAAACCTAGATCCCTACACTCAGAACCTCTATATAAGTAAAAGACTCGTTGCATTCACGTCGTGTTGAATAAATCAAAGAAAAAGGGGGTAACTATTGTATTTTTAGCCAAAAAAACCAAAACTTAAACCTCAACCGGGACATTGAGCGTCCACTTTTCAAGGCACGAAACACGTCCGTTTAGTATACACAAACTCAGAATGGTTCCCTGAGAACAATATATGTTAAACACAGACCGTGCATGGCACAAGGAACTCTTCTGGGAAAATTAAATCCACTATAGTCCGAATAAGTAATGATAAATGACAAATACCATAGTTTTTTTCCTTTTTCATGATTTTAGCCCGACGTGGGCAACGGGTCTCTCGCAAAGAGATCCCATAAATATAGCTTCCCTCACCAGCTATCTGCAAAGCAGACAGGATCCAGCTTTGGGACGTGGATCTAGGGTTTAAAGCAAACCTAGATCCCTACACTCAGAACCTCTATATAAGTAAAAGACTCGTTGCATTCACGTCGTGTTGAATAAATCAAAGAAAAAGGGGGTAACTATTGTATTTTTAGCCAAAAAAACCAAAACTTAAACCTCAACCGGGACATTGAGCGTCCACTTTTCAAGGCACGAAACACGTCCGTTTAGTATACACAAACTCAGAATGGTTCCCTGAGAACAATATATGTTAAACACAGACCGTGCATCCACGTCCCAAAGCTGGATCCTGTCTGCTTTGCAGATAGCTGGTGAGGGAAGCTATATTTATGGGATCTCTTTGCGAGAGACCCGTTGCCCACGTCGGGCTAAAATCATGAAAAAGGAAAAAAACTATGGTATTTGTCATTTATCATTACTTATTCGGACTATAGTGGATTTAATTTTCCCAGAAGAGTTCCTTGTGCCATGCACGGTCTGTGTTTAACATATATTGTTCTCAGGGAACCATTCTGAGTTTGTGTATACTAAACGGACGTGTTTCGTGCCTTGAAAAGTGGACGCTCAATGTCCCGGTTGAGGTTTAAGTTTTGGTTTTTTTTGGCTAAAAATACAATAGTTACCCCCTTTTTCTTTGATTTATTCAACACGACGTGAATGCAACGAGTCTTTTACTTATATAGAGGTTCTGAGTGTAGGGATCTAGGTTTGCTTTAAACCCTAGATCCACGTCCCAAAGCTGGATCCTGTCTGCTTTGCAGATAGCTGGTGAGGGAAGCTATATTTATGGGATCTCTTTGCGAGAGACCCGTTGCCCACGTCGGGCTAAAATCATGAAAAAGGAAAAAAACTATGGTATTTGTCATTTATCATTACTTATTCGGACTATAGTGGATTTAATTTTCCCAGAAGAGTTCCTTGTGCCATGCACGGTCTGTGTTTAACATATATTGTTCTCAGGAAACCATTCTGAGTTTGTGTATACTAAACGGACGTGTTTCGTGCCTTGAAAAGTGGACGCTCAATGTCCCGGTTGAGGTTTAAGTTTTGGTTTTTTTGGCTAAAAATACAATAGTTACCCCCTTTTTCTTTGATTTATTCAACACGACGTGAATGCAACGAGTCTTTTACTTATATAGAGGTTCTGAGTGTAGGGATCTAGGTTTGCTTTAAACCCTAGATCCACGTCCCAAAGCTGGATCCTGTCTGCTTTGCAGATAGCTGGTGAGGGAAGCTATATTTATGGGATCTCTTTGCGAGAGACCCGTTGCCCACGTCGGGCTAAAATCATGAAAAAGGAAAAAAAACTATGGTATTTGTCATTTATCATTACTTATTCGGACTATAGTGGATTTAATTTTCCCAGAAGAGTTCCTTGTGCCATGCACGGTCTGTGTTTAACATATATTGTTCTCAGGGAACCATTCTGAGTTTGTGTATATATATATATATTATATATATATATATATATACAGGGCGTCCCAGAAAAATGTATACACACTTTAACAGCTGATAGCTCAATTGATGTTTCTTTCTTTCCAAGTTAAACCCATTAGAATTAATAATGGCAGTCAGACTAAGCTTTGAACAAAGGAAATTCATTCTAAAATGCTACTGGAAGTGTGAAAACGCAGTTGAAGTGCAAAGACAGTTTAGGAGGGAGTTTCAAACAGATCCAACGCGACTTACCATCACTCGAATTAGAGATAAGTTTGAAGCCGATGGAACTGTTCAGAATGTCCACAAGAAGCGTTCCGGAAGACCACGGACATCGACAAGCCCCACAAAGCAAGAAAGAGTACTGGAAACGTATCACCAAAGTCCAAGAAAATCTGTGCGGCAAGCGAGTCGTGAGGTAGGAATTTCAGAATCGTCTGTCCAACGCATTTTGAAGCGCTGTCAATGGAAAAGTTACATTCCAAGATTAGTCCATGCTATTAATGAAGATGATCCGGACCGAAGAGTGGAGTATTGCGAGTGGTACTTGGCACGATGTGGATGTGGATTGGACGAAGGGGTTTCGTAGAATACCCTCCGCGTTCACCAGACCTCACACCACTAGACTTTTTTTTATGGGGATACTTAAAAGACAAAGTCTACGCTATAAAACCTGCAACAGTCGCTGAATTGAGAGCAGCCATTGAACGAGAATGCACACAAATACCAAACGAAATGTTTCGTGATGTTTGCGATTCCATTGCTTCGCGTTATCAGCAGTGCCTGGACCAGAACGGACGTCAGTTTGAAAACAGGCGTTGACAAAACAATTAAATAATGTCTGTAGATTCTATTACATTTTGAAAATGAAATGTATTTTAATAAACACTGCCTTTATAATTATTTAAAGTGTGTATACATTTTTGTGGGACGCCCTGTATATATTAAGGTAGGTTGATTTTCCGCATTTGTTTAGATATCGACTTTGGACTAGTCGACGTAGTCAGGGCTTAATATGATAATAACTGACAAAACATTTCAGATCCCTAGCTTTAACCGTTTTTTGAGGAAACCGTTTCAAAAATCGTCAAAAAATCGTACCGAAAAATACCGCATTTTCGCAATTTTCGGCCGAAAAAATCATGATATTTTCATAAAAAAAATCCTGAAAAAAGTTACAATTTTATTGAAAAAAAGTAAAAAAAACATGGATAGAGTCAAATAGACACATTTAGATCGCAAGATCATCATAATTTTCACTGTAAGAGCCCTTAGAAGCAAAGGAAGGCCTCATCTGGCGGCTTAGGGCTTTGGCCAGAATGTGTTTGTGCCTTGATTCGAGTCTATAAACAGTATGGGAAGCTTCAGATGTCAGCTTCACGGCCCTTTCAACATTGAGAATGTGAAGGCAGATCAGGCAGCTCCAGCTTGGTGCCATTCAGCAATGCTTCTTGAAGCTCCTGGTCAGAAAAGTCTTCTGTGAGAGCAGGTTCACAGATGCCACTTTGAGAGAGGTTGATTAGTTCTGACCAGTGGGTAGCTTCAATGTTGATGGCTGTGATCTTCTTCAGCCTCTTCTTGGCTGGCTTCCCACTTCTGAAAGAATAATTATTTATTTATTTTTTATTCCAGTTTAAGATTTAAGCCCTATTAGTCTCAGAATTGCTGATTTAATTTAACTTAAATTTAAAAAAAAAAAAACCCGAGTTCTATAAATCCCCATAATCGAATTTTTTTTTCAGAAAGAAGGTAAGATTATTTCCATTATCAGAAGGGAGGAGGGAGGAGGGGAATTGGGATAAGAAAATGTGAAAAAAAATTCGATTATGGGGATTTATAGAACTCGGGCCTTTTTTTATTAAATAAATCCTATTAAATAAATCCCCATAATCAAATTTTTTTTTTTCACATTTTTTAAAATTAATAAATGTTTACCTGATGGACAGAATTTTCTTGAGAGCAGCTTCTTTCACTTCCAAGTCATCAGTCTTCATCATGGAGTACAGCACATTCTCGGGCAGCAAGGCAAAAGCATTGTACTTCAGGTTCTTGAAAGCAACACCCTGGATTTCTTCAGACTGCTACTTGATCCTCTGGATCATGTTGAAGATGTACAGCTGCTGATTGTGGAACTTGCTGTCCCTTTTGATCTCAAACCAACTGACTGCATACACTTCCACAATGAACTTGATGGCCTGGTAAAGCTTATCCCGTAGTTCTGGAGGGTAAGCACCTCTGGTCCACAGACACACCAATCTAATTGCCAAAGTCAACCATCTTGCATGGTTTAATGGTCCAATTTTCCAGGCAGCAAATCTTGGGTTGACTTTGCCCCTGGAAATTCCAAGCACATACTCCAAAAGAAGCCTCTGGTCGCTACTGAGATCATTCAGTGTCTCCTCAGCAAATTCCATGTCATCCAGGGGGCCACTGAGTTTGGTGAATTCCACTTGTGGCAGATCTTGGTAGTCAATTTCACAGAGTTTTCCCAGCGGACTAGTGAAAGCAGTGGGACTTTTGGTACTGCCATCAAGATGCTTGAAAACAGCTCTGAAAGGAAGCTCATTCTGATGGAGTGAACAGCCAATGGTGTGCAATTTCCGCTCAATCGCACTAAGTTAGGCCAGTTAAAAGTTAAAAAAATAATAGCATTACCTTCTTACTGGGAGGACAAGTGCAGATTATGTGTTGTGTTTGACAATTTTCTTTCTTGCACTTCACAGCATTGTCATCATAGGGACGAACAGGTAGCTTACAGGTGCAAGCAGAAATGTCAAAAAGTTTATCCAGCTTTTCCTCCAGATTCTGCTCCTGGACTGTAGAAAGAGATTTCCTGTTTATCTCTTTTGCTTTCTTGAAGCACACTTTATCCACCAATTTCACTACATAATATTCCTCATACAGGGGCAGCCGCGGGTTCACTGCCTGCCAGATCTCAATCACATCCTTTGCTATCATTTGAGCAATATCATAGTCTTTCAAGTCCGGGTGGCTGTTTTGGAGGAAATAACTGTACTGAATAACTTGGCGGAGGGTAGGAGGCTCTGTTTTATCCAAAGGGGAAGGCTGGCCACTGAATTTTTTGGCACTATCACGTCGAGTTAACACTGCAGACTTCCGTTTTTTACCCATTTTTATGAAATATCTGAAAATAAACACAATTAAATGAACGCATCATAAAATAACTTAATTTAATGCACATTTTATAGGTAAATATCATTAAAAAATACAAAATAATACACTAATAAACATCTATAATGCAATTACAATAAGTTTCAAGCATCGTTTTGTTAAAAAAGCCGAATTTTAATTGATTATTTTGATGAAATAAGGTCCGATATTTTGTTTGTTTACATTGCGCGAATGCCGCGCGCGCGATTTTACGAGTAAAATTCGGTAATTTTACAATTTAAAAATCATTAACAATCCTCAAAAAATACAATCATTTTCACAAATATGAGTTGGTGCAACGTTTTTTATACATTAATACCTTTCTATCTAGACTAGTCCAAGATCACAGTTCCAAAATCAACCTACCTTAATATAGAAATATATATTATATATATATATATATATATATATATATATATATATATATATATATATATATATATTTCTAGTATAGAATTAAACAAGGTAAGTCCTAATTAAAAATAAAACAAAATTTTGGATGTACATTGGGAATCCAGTTTATTTTCATAACGAAAATAAATATTTGTTTCCATTACATGAAAACGAATTTGGAGTTAAATATTTTTCTGCTTCTCCTTATCAACCATAAATTTTATACCATGTGAAGTTTATAACTAAATTTATGCTTTTTTCTTTATGTAAATTCAACTATGTATAATAAATTTGCATGCACTTAACATACAGTATAGATACTGTATGGTGGGCTGCAAAGTAATGCCTCCACTTGAATAATTCTGGATTGTGTAGAGGTAGCCAGAAAAAACCGGTTTCATGTTGTAACTTGATATCCCCATCCCATTCCAGATTGTGTAGAGGTAACCAGATAAAACCGGTTTTGTGTTATAGTCTAATATAGTCTGCACTCATTCCACACTTTGGTTCAGTATCGATTACAATGGAAAGGAGTAAAGACGTTCGCCTGAAGCAATGTGCCGTAATTGAATTTTTGACAGCGGAAAGTGTTTCTCCTATAGACATTCATCAGCGAATGCAAGCTGTGTACGGCAAACAGTGTGCTGATATGAGTACCGTTCGAAGTTGGGCGAGTCAGTGTAAAGAAGGAGAAGCAGGGCAAGAAGATTTGCGAGACAACCCGCGAAGTGGAAGGCCTGTAACAGCAACCGACGAGTCTCATCAGATCTACGATGAAGAACTGATTCGTGGAAATCGTCGCATTAAACAAAATGAAATTGCTGCAATGCTCCATATCTCCAAAGAGCGAGTGGGACACATTATCAGTATTCTCGGTTACCGAAAGATCTGCGCCAGATGGGTGCCTCGCATGCTCGCTGCCGAGATGAAAACTGAGATACTACGCATTTGCCAAGAAAATCTGCAGCGCTTCGAAAATTAAGAATAATTTCTGCAGAGCATTGTGACAGTAGACGAGACGTGGGTCCACCATTATAACTCTGAAAATAAACGGCAAACTATGGAATATCGGCACAAAAATTCACCACAACCAAAAAAATTCAAAGTTAAAAAATCGGCTGGAAAAGTGATGATGACTGTTTTTGGGGATATTACTGGTGTTGTTCTCGAAGACTTTACGGAAAGAGGGGCAGCAATGAACTCCGCACGTTATATTGAAACTCTGAAGAAGTTGAAAAAACGATCAAGAGGGTTCGCATCCACACAATTGAGGATCTGAAATTCCCTGTCTTGATGCATCAACCACGTAGCCCCGATTTAGCACCATACGACTTTTACCTCTTTCCTAAACTTAAAGAAAATCTCCGTGGAAATCGTTACGAGTTTGACGAAGAAATTAAGGCCGCTGTGAAATTTTGGTTTAGTAGTCAAAGCTCCGAGTTTTACCAGGATGGATTTCAAAAACTCATTTATCGGTAGCGTAAATGTAACGATGTAGAAGGTGATTTCAGAGAAACGTAATTGTATGTTTTGAAGAATAAACTCTAAGGTACATATCTGCTTTTGTTTCGATAAAATCCTTCAACCGTTTAAAATTTATTTGAGCGGAGGCATTACTTTTCAGCCCACCTTCGTATACTGTATGTGGATTAAACTGTATATAAATAGATCTAGAGTAGAGATAATTATAACCGTTTGTACTTTACCATTAGAAAATCAATGAAGATTTTGAGTATTTTGCCTCATATTATTTTCATCTTTGCCTTTCCTTTTCACAGAATAAGTTTTTATCGTTGCGTTACGTTTACAGTAGATTCGTTGTAGTAGAAAACTGGATGGAAAAGTATAAGCTCTCTCCCCATCCTCTGCTCCCTCCATGCCAGAGGCAGGTACGGAAAAAGGTTGAAGAAAATACCTTGAACCTGGAAAAGTAGCCAAGGAAATTTTACAGGAAAGTGGAGGATATATAAAAAGCTCTATAATTCGCATGCCACAGAGCGGAAGGGATTAACTTTGTGGCCCTCGCCTGGACTCGCTCTAGCATGTCAATATCTTTCCTGAGGGTGGGCAACCAGAATTGCACAGCATACTCCAGGTGCGGCCCAACCAGGGAATTGTACAGAGAGAGAGAGAGAGAGAGAGAGAGAGAGAGAGAGAGAGAGAGAGAGACAAAGCGAATACGTTTTGTAAGATGGATTCCAACAGTTTGCGACAACTGGTGTTAAACTGATCGGGCGGTAATTACAAGGATTTTCCCTATCACCCTTTTTAAAGATTGGTGTTACATTTGCTGACTTCAGTCGGTTGGAACTTTCCCTAACTCGATTGATTGTTTGAATGTGGTTACTAAGTCGTCAACAACATTGTGGCTAACATCTTTTAATACCCTTGGAAGAAATAAGTCGGGGCCAGGTGATTTGTATTTTTCTTCTTATCAATTAATTGGATTTCTCGTAAAACTTGTGGTCTCTCCGGGATGGTCACCATCATATGCAATCCGAGGACTTGGCACCAGTGGCGTACTAAGGGTGGGTGCGAGGGGGGCGGTCCTCCCAGGGTGAGAGCCAGGAGGGGGGTGCCATCGGGAGAGTTGAAATACCAGTACAAGTTTTCAAACCAAATGAAAAATTCGCCAAAGTAAGAAAAAAAATTAAAAAATGTTCAAACTATTACAACAGCTTAATGTTAATTTCCACTATAAAATAAATTTTTATTTTTATTGCCAATACAAAATCTACAAACGAAAAATTAAGTATATTATAAAAATTACATCGAAAGGCGAGCGTTTGTTGACGTTTTAGTCATCAGTTTGTTGAGCATAGCCAGCTGGCTGCAACTGACATTCCAAGTCTTGTTCACTTGACACTGTGACTCCACATACATGAGGTATGTTTCATTAAATAATTATGATAAAGCTTAAAGTGCTGGTGTTTATAACAATATCATGGTACTTATACCAGTGTCCAGTAATTTTTGACAATGTGGTATCATAGTGATTGATGTTTAAGTGTTTATAAATGCATCGTCGTGATGTTATAATACCCGGTAAATGCATACTGTTAATTTTCATTTTGTCAGTGGTGTAGTTATTTGTGAGTAATGCTCATAGTTTTCTGGTTTTTTAGGAGTCGTGTTTGCACTTACCCCCCCCACCCCCCCACCCCCAAATAATAATAATAATAATGTGTGACTTTTTTTGGAACCTTGGAGAGAGTCTTTTCTTTCTTTTCAGTCTCAACTCATCGATGGGAAGTGCTGATGGAGAATGTAGGCATGACAGTGAAAAGACTTTCCCAGACAAGATGGAGTGCTCATTATGACGCTGTGAAATCAGTGAAGGCAAATTTTGAAAAGCTGACCTCAACCCTTGAAGTACTGTGCGATCCCCAAAAAAATGTGGACACAAGAGGATCAGCTCAGATTTTGCTGTCTGCTGTATGTGATTTCTCTTTTTTGAGTTACCTTTCTTTCTGGTGTGAAGTCCTGGAAGAAATTAATCTCACACAAAAGTAATTGCAAACAGTTGGAATCAGCCTTGAAAAGTGCATTGTGAAGCTCCAAGCTCTAAAACTGTTTCTTGAAGATCAGCGCAATGAAATTGTGGAGAGGGCCATTCATTATGCAACTACAGAGTGTGAGGAGATGGACATTTCTGTGGAGAGAAGAGGGAGAGTAAAGTTCCAAAAAAGGATGGCAGGAGAGATGGCAAAGGATGCTGGTCTCACATTGCCAGAGGAAGTAAAAAGGGCTATGTTTGAATGTCTTGATCGCTTTCATCATGAATTGGAGATTCGTTCTAAGGCAATGGATCAAATTCTGTCAATCTTCGCTGTTATTCAGCCAAACACTTTGGTTGTTGCAACAGAAGAAGAACTTCGGAAGTATATTCCAAATTTGACTCAGATTTTCGATGAATTCTCTGATGAAGATATCAGTGTGGAAATTGGACGACTTCGGAGGCATTTGGAAGCTGCCAAAATCAGCGTTGAAGAGGCAAAGAAATGGACAGCATTGCAGTTTCTGGAGTTTATTGTGAAATGGGATTTTTGTGAATTTTTGCCAAGCTTGTCACGGTGTTTGAGATTCTTTTTGACTGTTTGTGTGTCTATTGCTTCATGTGAAAGAAGTTTTTCCAAATTGAAATTGATAAAAAATTTCTTTCGCTCTACCATGAGTCAGACAAGATTGACAAATCTGGCTTTATTTTCAATTGAACATGAATATGCAAAGAAGGTGAATTTTCATGAGGTCATTGATCAATTTGCAAAAATTAAGGCTCGAAAGCAGAGACTGTGAATCCTCTCTATTTACCTTTGAAGAATAGGCTGAGCGTTGAGACTGGATTTCCTGTGTTTTTTGTATAAAATAAAATGCAGTATTACCTGTTAGTAGCATGGTGGCAAAAAGCCAGAGTGAGAGAAATTGCATAATGTTGCATAATATTGCAAGGCAACCCCCACCCCCCTTTTTGCAAGGCACCCCCCCCCTTTGTTGCCAACCCCAAAATGGGATTGCAAGGGGTATGCAACTTGGAGTTATCCCCCACGCTGAACCCCCCCCAAAGGGGCATACCTAACCTAAGGGGAAGCCTCTTTGGGGAGAAGTTGGGACGGCCTTATCCCCCCCAAAGGGGCAGAGGGAGAGAAAGAGAGAGAGAGAGAGAGAGAGGTGGAGGGAACCCAGAGGAAGGGGGTTCTTCGCCTGACAGCTGTGAGACGCATATGAGGTCTTCAGCCGCCCCGCCGCTCTCTTATAGGACCCTAATCAGCCAGTTGGCTTAGAAGGCTGAGTTGCCAGATTCGTTATTTATTAAATTATTCCATATATTAATCAGCCAGTTGCCTTAGAAGGCTGAGTTGCCAGATTCGTTATTTATTTAATTATTCCATATATTAATCAGCCAGTAGGCTTAGAAGGCTGAGTTGCCAGATAGCATTAATTATTTAATTATTCCTTATATTCTTCTGTCATCCGGCTTACAACGTTGAGCTTACAGCTTCGCTACTTATTCATTAAATTATTCCATATATTCCAGTTGGTTTAGAAGACCGATTTGACAAATAACAATTAATTAAATATTCAGAAAACCGCTTTAGAAACCAAACAAGTGATACAATCGTGCTCAAGGAATAAATAAAACACCAATACAACGTTCTGTTTATTTTAGCTGAATTAATAGATATACAATGGGACATATATATGGTCAAATAATAGAACGGAAAATATATAATCATACAAAGCATAGTATTAACAAAATATTAGTACAGGAAAATATATAGTTATATTAATTATATATAATCATACAAAACATAGTATTAACAAAATATTAGTACAGGAAAAAATACAGTTATATTAAACATGTTGAAAATATACAAAACATAGTATGATCAATATATTAGTACAGGAAAAATATACATATATATTAAATTATATTCGAAATATACAAAACGTATAATCATATTATTACAGGAAAAATATATATTGTCTTTACGTTCTACGGAGCAAAACGGTAAACTCGCATTCGATAGAGTCTATATCAACGTCGCCATTACTTTGTACGATGTGGTAAAGCCGCCCAAGCATCACTTCACCGTTTAACTGATGCGGCGGTCTATACTCGATATAAATGGCTTTCATATCGTTGAATACTATTTTTGTACCCACTTTACACTTGGCGGGAAAGTTATCTTTAAGCACAGCTAGAACACAATCAAAAGCACTCACAAAAATGCCATCGTTAACCACAACATTAAATACCAGTTTATAATCATGCCTCTCCAATCTGCGTTTTTTCTTAACGTCCCGAACTTTTCAATCGTGAACTCTTCTTCACTCGGCATAGCGGCAATTGAAATATTCTACCAAATCGTAACGACACCTATCCACTATATAGAGGTACAGTTCTTCAGGGTGAACAGTGTAGGCGAGCTCAGCTCTGTACCTCTCAAGTGCTTTGTACCAAAGCTCAGGATATTTCGAAGAATCTAAACCTTTTAAATATGCATCCAGATCTAGACCATTCTCCCCCTGTTCATTGCTAAATTCAACAAATCCGTCGAGCAGAGCGGTGTAAGCGTATTCAAGAACCGTGTCAAAATAAATCATATCCGTAACACGCGCATCTAATATAGGCTTCAGCTTACGGAATCCGACGATCTCAAACATTCTGTCGAGGATGAAACGGTTTCGTGTAGGAACAAGAACGTCATTATCAGCTGTGTCCTTCCACATCAGTCGTATATCAATGCATGGTTGTTCGTTATTTACACTCAATGTACAAACAATGGTATATGAGGAGGCGTCACTAATCGTCTCTCTTGTTATACCTGCGTCAGCTGGTATTTTATAACGGTCCTCAGCCCACCTCTCAACTACCACGATGATTTTATGCATCTCCTCAAGACTTAAATAAATAACGTTACGTTTGCTTGCATGCCTACAGATCGTTTCAAGCACACAGTTAATGGTGCTGGTTTCTCGCCTGAACACGCGCAATGACTTCGTCACGGAGACGTCGTACGATGCGTTGAGAATGCTTCTCAAAGGCAGTTCCATCGTATTCGCGCGTTCACACGGTTCGAGATGACTATGGCACGTCCACTCGGCGCAAGCTCTGAGATGACTATGAACCACAGGAGGCAGGTCGGCAGGATCGGCTCGACGGGCGGAGTGAATCATCCTCATGAAACGTGAATGGGTTTGTTCGAACTCGTATGCTCCGGGAGGAGTGAGTCACACCATAATCTAATGAAACGTGTACGGCGCTGACCCAACATGAATCGTTGTATCCCATTATATTGGGCAGGTGTTTTGAGAAATTTTCCGATACAAGAATTAATTTCGGTTTTAATGTTGTATCACTACCACTTCCACGAATAAGCACCAGACATTTTCCTTCAGGGTAATTTTCACGAACTAAACACATTTTTTAAATGTTTTATCTCTCCTAAACATCTTCACAAACCGGTGCGCTATTAGAGAGAAACATATGTTCATATTTATCCTTTTTGTTTAACAGGCGATACTCATCTCTAAAATCTGTTAAAAACTCACACAGCCCATTAGCCACAACCTCACTACAAACCTCAACATGATATATATTAATGTCGTGGTAAAAATACTTAAGATTGTCCATGATGACATTTACATTTTACATTTTACACTTACATTTTCAGCCGTAGGGTACGAGTAATCGGTATGGTGTAACATGATAAAATACCGCTTATCACACCACTCATCCACAAGACTCACTACCCATAACTGTTGTTTATCATCTGAGCGTGTTGCTTCTTCTACCACGCGGTATATGTGAGCCTTTATAAAGCTTAGTCCTATAACATACTTCATTACATCGTCTGTACTGCGAAATCCTACAACCCCCTCACCAGAATATCCGTAGAGTATTTGAATAGCCTGACCCTTCGCACGATTCAATGCAGCCTTAAAAGAGGCAAAGGAGACGGGAATAGGGAGTTTTTCAGTATCCACTACATCTACGCACTTAGCAGAATACAACTTCATAAATGTTGAACACGCGATATTAAAGGTAGCCATTACTATTTTCTTCTATGCGAGAGAACACACGTCTGAGCTGAAGAGTATACAGAGGTCAACTGAGCACGCAGGGAAGCCCAGGTTGCGGCATGACTCACGTCGCCGGTCTTACATTGGGCGGGGCTTAGCTTTTTACTGTATACACACACACACACACACACACACACACACACACACACACACACAAAGTAAAACTCTAGTTGAAACATGATTCATTTAATAATCGAAATATTCAAGGTGTGTGTATATATATATATATATATATATATATATATATATATATATATATATTTACAAATACGTGTAATAATTAAGTTAGCAATAGACATATCAAAGATTATGGTATCTAAAGGGTACGGTGTCATAGGTACCAGGCACCTGGTAGCGTTTCCTATAGGTGTTACGGCACACCTTTGTACCCCTAAGTTCCTTCACGCCCCCCAGCTTCTGCGCCCGAAAATTGTGGGTGCCTACAGTCAGTTGGGGCCGCCGACCACCCTCATCATCATCTTCCAAACACACTAGCTCCTTCAGCGAATCAAAGTTGACGACCCGCCGATTAGCTTGGTTAAGCGTGATACGCTTAGCCTTCACGATATAATTCGTTTCATCCCCTATCCTCAGCCGTACCCCATAGGTTTTTGGCTCTGTTGACACAGATGAGTCGGCGTATGCGTTGTCTCCACACTCATCCTTGATCTCATCAGTTAGCTCACCGAGGAACTCCCCAATAGCAGGCATGTATTCATCCCTCCTCGCTGTGAATATCACGCTATCTGTATCGGCATACAAAACTCGCCCCCCCAAGAGAATGCAATAGGCCCCAAAGTTTGATGAGCGCGTAGGCTGTTGTGAAGCTGACTACAGGAATGCTTGTAACCCGCGAGATATCTGTTATCTGTGGCCAATTCAGTATTGTTGTACTTTATTATGTAAGTATTGCCTCCATTCACAATCTCCATGACCTCTTTATCGGGTGCGTCGGCGTAATCCCAGAGTTCACTATAACTTTGCGCCAAATGAACGTTCCCTTTACCGGTATTCTGCGCAAATTTTCCCCAAAGACTGTTTAGGCACAATTTTGCACTAAAGCGCTTGCCAGGATTCTTTACATTTTGGGTACGATCAAGTTGCACACCTTTGTGGTCATGGTAACGCTCAATATAAGACGTTTTTTCATCTTCGGGTTCAACCCCTCGCGGATATCCTGACGCCTCAACCTTGTCCTTCAAAAACGCGTTTATATATGGTGTGAAAAGGTTGGGTAGCTTTTGAAACCTCCACACCTCATGTATCTTCATTATTCTCTCCCATGGCGAACGGCTAGGGCCAGCTCAGGGCTTGTGTATACACCTCTGACTTACGCTGGTGAGGTGTATGGTCACAATCACCATTGTTCTCTTCTGCCCACTTCACGCACAGAGGAAACATGAGTTTCTGATCTATAACGACGGGTAAGATCGGCATCCATAAATCGCGAGGGGGGAGCACGTCTAAGAAAGAAAGGCCGAAATAGTACCCTTTCAAATTTCTTGAGAACTCGTTGATGGAGGGTAGGTTAGGACCCACTATATTTTCAGGGGCACCTACGGGGTACGGATTGTTCTTCATCACGTAAGGGTATAAAGAATAGAAATCGTAGTAATGGAGCTTCACGCTCTCCGTAGGCGGAAAGTATAGCTTGAAGGGATTTGTACGCCCACCGATCAAGCTATCGCCGCATTTGAGAGGATCCAGTACCATTGATCGCTTGATCGTGTTTGTTTCTTCACGGTACGTCCCATCTGTCTCCATCCGTGCATCATGCTCATGCTCCCACAAGACTTTGTGAGTGAACTGGGACCCTATAAGTTGATCGTAGTATCCTTTTGAAACTTCAGCTGCTTCGCCCATCACCTTGGGTAGCTTTGCTAATTTACAAGGTGTGAATAATAAAGTGTCTTTAAATTGTACATTACCTCTTGTTTGCATCTGTATTAATTTGTTGCCTCTTTTGAATGGATCACCTGTAAATATCTCAGAGGACTCGTGCTCAAACAGCTCCTTATAAAGGAACTGTGTGTCAAATTTTGCACCGTTATGGGCGAGAATATAGTAATTTTTTTTAACTTCTCCGCTAACTTCACAATGTAGGACACAAATAATTTCACAGGGCTATCGTGGACATTCGTTTTAAAAACGTTTGTCCGTTTACCACATTTGTGATACTCATCACACTCGATCTCCATACATTCATCACAGATAGTCTGACTCACGAGTAAATGTGGAATAACCTCTTTGGTTTCAGCGTTCGTGTATGTTTCTATATCGTAGTACACAGTTATACAAGGGTTATTTTTAGCTTGACGTCTTTCATATAACATACATGCTTTACACCATCCGCCTTATATTTCTCATGGCATGTAGAACAGTGAATTTCGTCACATTTGCTTGAAATTTCCCTTACCATCATGTGAAACATACCACATTCACAGATTCTCATTTTCCTGCACGTGCCAATTGATTTATGGAACTCAAAGCAGTTATTATTGAAAAATGTGCGTCTACACACATTACAATCCCTCTTCTCAGCTTCAACTACACGGCTTTCACATTTGGGCTTTTACACTGCTCACATACCATGTGACATTCTTTACAATGTTTCACTATATCATCCGCAAACTCGAGACACCCTTACACAAATCATGATGTCGTCCATATTTTCGACTTTTGTCATAACTCGCGTAAAGGCACCTTATATTACGGATGGGGAGATATGTTGTACCTGACAGTCCTAAAATAAGTAGGGGTCTTGTACGATCTCTCACACAGCTTTTAAAAATACACAGTTCTAGGACGATCATCCAGTCCAAATACAACTATACGAGCATTCATTTCCTGTTCTACCCTTCTCAGCTCTTCAGGACCCATATTACAGTCAAACTCAAGTTCACAGTCTACAGCTAGTTTACGGGCACGCTCCACGACCGTAGGCAACCAAATTTGCTCGGATTTCGTATTTAGTACAGTAAACATACGTGCTAAGATTACTGCTATAAAGCCGCAACCACGATCGACGTTTATATGCCGTCTACAAATAGCCTGAGAATTGAAGTTAAGAGTATATGTACGGTGTGGCACTATGACCCGCAACACGGAATACACGGTCAATATTTACCGTGAATTGTCCATATTGAAGGCTATACTGCTTTGTGAGGCGTGCATTATACGACCTAGTCTACATCTTCAGCCGCCAAACGCCTGAATGGTACTACTACCCAAAAATCATCTACATCACCATCATCTGACCCGAATCCGAAGGACAGCCTCGTCCTGACTTCACGCTCGTGGCGGTTCTGAAGGGCAGACTCTACAATACGCTCTATTACGCGCCGTAGTCCGTGTTCAATACTGTTGCTATACATGGATCTAGGGTCAACCCTGACTATATACCGATTTCTAGTCAAGGCCGGGGTGGGAGTTGCGGTGCGCACCAACTCGAATGTTATGTCACCCTCAACAGAACGGGGAGCTACTGTGGAGGACGAATAAGGGGTTATATTTGAGGAAGGCTCTATTGCGGGGTTGGCTGCGTAAGACGTTGAGGGTTGGGGCTCTATTACTGCAGCATCAACAGAATGGGGAGCTGCTGTGGAGGACGAATAAGGGGGTATTTTGGCGGAAGGTACTATTGGGGGTTGTTGCGTAAGACGTTGAGGGTTGGGGTTCTATTACCGGTTTCCAACAACCCTGGAACGCTTTATACCTGACGTGGAGGGTTCGTCATCACACTCCGCTTTGAACGTGCTACAGATGTCGCTGGTGAGGGCTCATCGGCGGGTGGGTACTGTAGATGCACGGTCAACGGGTTCATCCGTGATATCGATGATGGGGGCTGTACATCGTCGTCATTCACGGTTCTGTGGAAGAAGAAAACAAAATATAAGGAGCAGCACTCGTTATTTGTAATATTTTGTAAATGACCCACTTAGGGGTGTGACGTGTTAGAAATGGAATCTGTAGAAAAATTCAGGTTCACGAGCCCATCCACATGTATTATATCTGGACCTACAGGTTGTGGTAAAACGGTGTTTATGCTTAAAATCATTAAAGAAAAGGGGGAAATGTTCTCAAAATTTGTTAAAGTTATATGGTGCTATTCGACATACCAATCAGTGTTCAACGAGTACCAAGATGATGTTTTGTTCCACAAGGGGGTCTATGACGTTAATTCGTTAAAGGGAAATGAACATACAGTCATCGTAATTGACGACCTCATGTTGGAGATGGATAAAACGTTTGCCGAGACATTTACAGTATTCTCCCACCACCTTAACATAAGCGTGTTCTTCATCAATCAGAATCTATTTTTCAAAAAGATACATGCGCGATGTGTCGCTAAATACGCAATATCTAGTCTTATTCGCGCAACGTAGAGATGTGTCACAAATTGGGGTATTAGCCAGTCAAATGTTCCCGAATCAGCGTAAGGAGTTTTTGGAGGTTTATAAAGAGGTCACAAACCAACGTTATGGATATTTGCTTTGTGACCTTCACCCGCGAAACACGTTTAGGGTGCTTCTAAGAACGAATATATTTCCAAGCGAACCTGAAACCGTGTATATTCCAGAATGACGAATAGGCTAAAGAAATACCGCGAATTAATAAAAATCTATCAACGACTGCCTCGAGCATTGCAGCAGATGTTTGTTAAAAATATCGACTCTGACTTTTTAAAATGCATCTGTGAAATCTGCCTTAATGTTATAAAATGTAATGTTCCAATGAAATCCTCTCAGAAGACTCGCTTACGTCGTTACAAGAACATAATACGGACGCTCGCCATAAAAGTCAGACTGTGGGTAAGAAAAAGCGTATTATTGTACAAAGAGGGGTCGTTCCTGCCCATCTTATTTTCAATTTTGGGCCTTTACTGACTAGATTAATATAATGAAGAAGGTGGTTGTGATTCCGCACGAGGTGTATGCTTCATTACAAAGGAGTCCAGACGCGGTTCTAGAACCCCGTAAAAGTAGGCTTAAAAGAATGGAAAGTGAGTTGCTAGCCCTATTAAACAGTGAAAAGGCACCTGATGAGAAAAGGATCTTGTACCAAGAGGCTTTGCAGAAATTTCTTCATGAGTACGAAGATTATAAGCATCCTACAGAGCTCCCCGTGAGGCACAGCTCGAGTAGCGCTGAGCATAACATGCAGAACCTGGGCAACCAAAGAGCAGCGGAACACAACACATCGAACATGTGCTAAAAAACAGCCTCCCCCATACATTGAGGAATAAAGGGCTAAGTCTTTATAATCTATTGAGTGAGGACCCCATCATACAGTGGACCGATACAGGCGAGGTCATTGTTGAAGGAACAAGGGTACAAGGGTCCAATATCGTTGATATTGTTCATGATCTGGTGAGAAAGTGGGATAGGCCCTCACCAACAGGATGGAGGCATATTAAAGCAAGACTACAACAAATAAATGTCCCCAAAACATTGATAGGTAATCTGAATAGGTTAAAAGACTTGGAACATGCATCGCACGTGTCACAACTGAGTACACCTTCGCCCCCAGCAGCTGCAGTGTCTCTGAAGAGGAGAAAGAAGAGAGTAGACGGCCAACCTTATCCACGTGCCTCTAAAATACGCAAATGGCTAACGTATTAAGTAAGCACTATTATGACATTTCTAACCCAGCATCCTATGGTGGCGTTAATAGATTGTACAGAGGTGTTTATGGTGTAAGGAAAAAAGATGTTGAGAGATTTTTGCGGGACAGGATGCTTATACACTTCATAAGCCTGTGAGAAAAAGGTTTAAAACAGCCAAGACAACAGCCGCCTCGATTGACTCTATTTGGCAGGCAGATTTAACAGACATGCAAAGATATTCAGTGTACAACGATGGCTACCGTTACATCCTATTCATAATAGATGTATTCTCTAGATACCTGTGGCTAATTCCCCTGAAAAATAAATCGCCTGAAACAGTTGCTAAAGCGGCCAAAACGCTGATGTTGAAAGAAAACAGGATTCCTGGCTATTTTTGTACGGATATGGGAAAAGAATTTATAGGACGAGCTTTTCAGAACATGCTGTCAGAGTTTAATATCAGCTATTACACTTCCAATTCTATACATAAGGCTTCTTTAGCTGAAAGAGTTCAACGTACCATAAAGGAACGCATGCACCGATATTTTACACATAAAAACACATACAGATATATAAACGTTCTCGATTCATTGGCTTCATCCAACAACCGTTCACACCATCGTACGATCGCTACAACGCATAACGATGTTTTAGAAAGAGGCAAGCGCCCGAGAAGAGATGGCGTGCCGCCACCACCACCACCACACTCTGCGCGTTTCAAAATCAATGACTATGTAAGGCTGTCACGTTCGGGAAATAAATTCGCGAAGGGTTTTGAGCAAAGCTGGACACGCGAGATTTTTAAAATTAGGGCTATGAGATCTAAGGGCAATATAATGATGTATTACGTTGAAGATTTGAATGGAGAAGACGTCTTGGGAGGCTTTTACCGCGAGGAATTGCAGAAAGTGGCATTTAATTTAGGAAAAAATGTGTTTAAAATTGAGAAAATTTTAGGAAGCAAAGGTACAGGAAAGAGAAAAATGTACCTGGTGAAGTGGCTAGGTTACCCAGAAAACTTCAATACCTATATAAAAGCTGATGCAGTAATGAAGCTTAATTATTATGCAGCATGAATCCTAACCATTTCTACGTCACACTCCCATCCTCCTCGTCCCTGTCTGTACACCCTAACAACACACTAGCCAACTTTGTAACAGAGCTCCATGGACCCATTGAGTTGGGCCGTGTTTTGTATGAGGTGGGGATATGTGAAATTCAGCTGGACACCCTCTTTTTAAATATTGATTATAAAGATACCGTTTTTACGGTTCTTAGAGACTGTCGTGAGTGTGCAACAGCCGGATTAACTCGGGATGAAACTATACGTATCGGCCGGACTAAGGTTGCACAGTTTTTCAGTACAGAAGTAACACTAGGACCTGGTCGTTATGGTTAGGCTGAGGATGTTGTAAGAGACTTAAACGTGAGTTTAAAAAACTCGTCTTACGAATGATTTATTACACGAAATCGTTAACAAAGGAAACCCTGCACATACTCTAATCCTAAAATCAAAGGTTAACAGAAATCTTAAAGACGGAACAGTGTTCAAAATTATAACCGAGGGGCGATATCGAGCAGCCTTCCAAAGAGACACCTTTCACGAGGCACCGCATGACTTGTCCACCTTAGTGTATCAATTGAAGATGGAGAAATTGATGTAAGCTCTCAGCCTCCAGACATGTGCTATATTTACAGCAATATAGCGGAACACCTGTTTATTGGGGATACCCAGGTACGTCTGCTACGCATAGCTCACATCCCCAACCTTAGAGGAAGGAGTTTGAGTATTACATATGACATACCCCATTATGTGAATGCCGCAACCAACCTAATAACCAATATCTCAATATATATAAGAAAGATTGAGGGTAAAAATTTCCCATTCGGTGACGGGAGCTTAACAGTGAAGCTGCACTTTCGGCGCACTGAGTTATAATGGACAAAAAGCCTTTTTCATCCATACTACGCACCGCTGTCCCACTGTTGAAGAGGTGGGCCAGGTACCTAGGGAGGAAGGCGTTACAAACAGGTTTTAACGCGGCAGAGGACATATTGGCTGGCACTAAGCCTAAAGAAGCTCTAAAATATCATTTAAAACGTACACGGGATGAAATCATCAAAGATGCGAAGAGAAAAATGCTTCGTGGCGGAAAGAAGAGATCTGTCAGGAATAAGGGGTTACCAACACGTGGTGGAAAGAAGAGATCAGCTAGGAAGAAGGGAGTACCATCACGTGGCCTTAAACGCAAAAGGAAACCAAAAAAGAACTGCTCAAAGCGTATGAAACCTATGGCTGATCATTTTTTAAACTGATATAAGCTGAGGACGTTACTCTCACGAATCATAGATTGACTAATTCTCGTCGATGGAAGGTGGCACTATTTCTGACTCGTCATGGCACGTTTCATTCATCCGAGTAGTTCACAGTGCTGTAAATCGGAACTGACCCTCTTTGATATACCACCTACTCGGGTCTCTATTGAACATAGTGATTTTATTACAGTTAACCCGTTAAACACAATTAGTTTACCCAGTGCCCCTACCTATAGCATTCGTGATACCCAGCACATGCCCTTACTTTTTTGAGCCGAGATGCATGCACATGTATGCTAAACTACGCATTGCCCATTCTGACGGAACGGACTGCGATGATAGTTACGCTGCCTACCCTGAAACCAACTTTCTGCACACCATATTCAGTCAGTGTGATATATATTTAAATCAGACTAACATCTCGGCAGGCACGGGGTACTACCACCTACGAGCCTATCTTGAAAATGTCCTCAACTTTTCAAAAGAAGCGAAGGACACCTTTTTATCCGCCGAGGGGTATTACCACACTAAAGACGAAAGCAGTATAAAGGATAAATTTAAAAATTCTAAAAAAAAGATATACGAGTGTGTTGGACGCCTGCATACAGACTTTACTTTCCAAAAGTTGCTTATGAACGGGGTAGATATGAAGTTGAAGCTTACCCGCACGAGCCCTGAGATCTGCATAAATCTGGGGGCTGACCAAGAAGAAGGCGCGAAACCCGTTGTGATACACATAATGGAAACGTATTTAAGTATACGCCGTGTGAAGTTAAGTTCCCCGAAGCAAATAGAAATTGAGAAAGATTTGGTAGATGCCACAGTAAAATATCCAATTAACAGGGTACAGATCAAGCTGTACACGATTCCCGCAGGGCTGGCATCGAAACAGCTAGAAAACATTGCTCTTGGAGTCCTACCTAAAAGGATTTTAATTGGAATGCAAGACCACGCCTCGACGAATGGAAATTATAGAAAGAGTGCCTTAAAATTCGAGAATTTTGGCCTTAAAAATATTACTCTAACGTAAATGGCACCGCCCTGGGTGGGGTAATGGATATGGATTACTCAACAGATGCAGTGTTCCCTCTCTGCGCGAGAGCGTATAATACTTTGGCTCATAATACAGGTGCGTGTGATGAACTTGGTTTCGACATAACATAGAAAGAATTTGTTGAAGAATTTAACATCTACTCATTTGACATTACGCCTGACTTAACTGCTGGCGTAAGTACGCATTTAAACCCCCAACAGAGCGGTACCATCTCAGTGAGGCTGGAATTTGCCAAACCTATAGACGCGCCCATTAGTGCACTAGTATACCTTGTGTCGCAAGCCCTAATAGAAGTAGATAGATTTAGGAACGTCACCACATATTTTTAAAATGGACGCGAATACACTCCAGAGAGTGATGAAAAGTGACTGTTTCGCGCGCTCAAAATTTATCGGAGTGTTCGCGAAGAATGAAATACTGAAGCTGGCTAGTTCGAGAAACTGGTACGGGGTTATCGTTAACACCGACATTGTGGGGGGTGAGGGGATTCATTGGTTTGCAATCTATTTTAAAACTAAGGAAAGAATGTACTATTTCGATTCACTCGGATTTCCACCATGGAATGAGTCGGCAATTGTGAAGTTCATAGCGCAAATAGATGTGCCAGAGATTATTTGGAATCCATATCGTTTCCAAGGACATTATAATGAAACATGTGGAATGTATTGTATTTTGTTTCTCATGCATATGTCACGGGGGAAGGGATTTATGAATTTTTTTAAATTATTCGATTTATGCGACACAAATATCTATGATAAATATGTATGCAGACGGATAAAAAAAGGTTCCCATATGTTAATACCCCTGTAATGTGTAAATGTATATTGTGTAAACCTATATACACATTTGTATCCATTAAGAATTGGGCACTGACCCTTTTTGTACATGATTTCTACTATTTAATAAATGAAAATATATTGTGCTTTGTTCTTATACTAAAAAATACTGACAATCTCCTCGATGACCTCGTACTCGTTTGACCGGATGTGAGTCAATACCACGACTTCTGGAACGTTGGGTTGGCTAGGCGGGGTGGTTACCACATCATTTATCACCCTTTCGTCAAAAGTGGTTATAATATGTTCTAGCACGGATTCGGTCCTCTAAGGTTAAATATATGTCATGAAATTGGATGCAGTTAAATCGTCCACCATATATATATATATATAATATATATATATATATATATATAGGGTGTCCCATAAGTCCGGCATCATAGGAGAAATTCATATTTTTCTTTTTCTACAAAATATGCTCCGGATGCCAATTTCCCGTACACCATTCTGTTCAGTGATAAGGCTGTTTTTTATGGAAATGGTGAGGCAGATCGACAGAACACCCGCTACTGGTCTCAAAACAACCCTCACTGGTATACCTCTTCAAAGGAACAAGGTGCATCTCGGGTGATGGTATGGTGTGGCATTTGGAAGGATCGCAGCATAGGCCCCCTCTTTTTCGATAACATGTCACTGGAGGCACCTACCTACGTATGCTCAAGGAAGAAGCATTTCCCAGTGTCTTGAACGAAGGAGGAAATTTCCCAAAATGGTTCCAGCAAGACGGCACTCCTGCACATTACAACACCCAAGTAAGGGAATACCTGTACCAACAATTCCCTGGTCATTGGATAGGACGTTGAAGGCCTGTGGAATGGCCAGCTAGAAGACCGGATCTCACGCCACTAGATTTTTATCTCTGGGGCCACTTGAAAGCGCTGGTGTACGCAGAGAAAATTAGGAGTGTTGTACATTTGCGGCAGCGCATTATTGGGGCATGTAACACCATTACTCCTGACATCATTCACCGTGTGATTGCTGACTAGGTATCACGTCTGAATTTGTGTACTGAAAACAATGGTGGACATATTGAGCACGTTCTGTAAATAAAAGCTTTTGTTTTGCCTTTTTTTATTATTTTCACTATGATGCCGGACTTATGGGACACCCTGTAATATATATATATATATTATATATATATATATATATATATCCTACCCTAACCTGGCCTACCCAATCTTATTGTTCACGATTCCAAAAATATAATATATAATCTAAAAACACTTACATCAGCTCCTCTGCAAACTCGCGCTCGCTTGAACGACTGTGATTCAATACTGCGACTTCTGTATCGCTGGGTAGGCTGTTCGGAGAAGCATCCATGGCATTTATTCCCCTTTCATCAAAAGTAGCTATAATGCGTTCAAGTTCCGTCTCGGTCCTATAAGGTTAAATAAAAATAAAGAGATACAATAAGAGAAAATACCACGTATTTTAAAAGTTCATAATTCTTAAAAGTTTTGACAATAAATAAAAACCTATTGTTTTTCACCCAAAATACACACAGAGGAACATATATATAAATAGAGACCGTCCTCTGGGTAGATAGCACTTCACTTCGCTTTATTACGGCCAGACAATATTTTAAAAATGTTTTTCAAAACGCATTTATTGCAATTTGGTAACTTAATATCCTACTGCGGTGGTGCATTATCGATAAAAATTAAGCTCCATCATATATATATATATATATATGAGGGGAGACAATGGATAGGCACAATGGATTAATTTTTACGTTGAAGAAAAATTCGAAACAAAAGGAAATTAGATTACCAATTATAAACGAAAAAAATTAATCTTTAATTATCGAGAAAAATATTATTAAAGCTACACCATATATATATATATATATATATATATATATATATATATATATATATATTGGTATAAATCGCGATGGAAATAGACAATACAAAATAATTTTCAAAACGCTATTATTGCAGTTTGGTAATTTCCTACAACAGTGCTCAATTATCGTGAAAATATTCGTAAAGCTTCACCATATATTTATATATATACTATATATATATATATATATTTATATATATATACTGTATATATATATATATATATATATATATATATATATATATATATATATATAAATGGGAACAGCCAGTAAATAAAAACCTACGATAAGTTAAACATAATATGATTTTCTGAATTGGATAGAGAAACAAGATGCGAAACATGAAACAATACAAAATAATTTTCAAAACGCTATTATTGCAGTTTGGTTATTTCCTACAACTGCTCAATTATCGTGAAAATATTCTTAAAGCTTCACCATATATATATATATATATATATATATATATATATATATATATAAAAGAAGGAACATCCAGTAAATTAAAACCTACGATAAGTTAAACATAATATGATTTTCTGAATTGGAGAGAGAAACAAATGCGAAACGTGGAACAATACAAAATAATTTTCAAGACGCGTTTATATGGTAATTAGCACTGATTGAAACGGAGAATATATTCACTTACATCTCAATTGAATTGCCTGTTGGATCTTCCGCTGCAACGCAATTTTCCATAACATTCTGTGTTGAAAAGAGATCGCCCCGATCTGCAGCGCTGAAGAGGTACAGCTTCGCTTGGCCGTAAAAGTCGCCATGAAAAACTCCCTATTCTCGCCTCCTTTGCCTCTTTTAAGACTGCATTGAATTGTGCGAAGGGTCAGGCTATTCAAATACTCTACGGATATTCTGTTGCTCTGCACTCTGGCTTTTTGCCACCACACTACTCCTGTTCACTAAATTTTTAATGTCCTGCATTTTTCTTATTTCCAATTTGCTTATGACAGTACTGTACTGTTTAAAAATCTACTTGGAAACATAATATATTTTTCTGTGTTTAAATTTTAAAATTATATATGGGGGTTGCCAAAGGAAGGATCCGCCCCGGGTGCCAAATACTTTAGGTACGCCCCTGCTTGGCACTTCAATCGAGTCTTCCTCCGTAAAGACTGTAACGAAAAACTCGTTTGACGTATTAGTTATATCTTTATCACCGAATTTCAGTACGCCATTTCTATCTTTTAGGGGACCTACAGAATTTTTAAATGGCTTTTTGTTATTAACATAGGCAAAAAATTATTTAGGGTTAACTTTACAGAGTGAGGCAACTCTAGCTTCTTCGTCACGTTTGGCTGATCTAATTAAGGATTTAACCCTCCTACGTAGGTTTATATAGTTTTCTGAATTAGTCTGGTTGAAATGTAATTTAAGTAGTTTGTAGGCTCTATCTCTTCCAGTAATAGCACTGCTAATTTCGTCGTTAAACCATTTCGGCGACTTTGTTGACAAGGAAACTATTTTAGTGGGTATAAAACTGTTCTGTAATATTCTAAATTGATCCCTATACGAGCTTCAGGTGACAATGACATCCTCATTTATTAGAACTTCAAGAGTGTCTAAACTACTTCGGAAGCTTTCAAAATTTGCTCTCGAGAAATCCAGTCTTTCAAAAGTCTTTTCACGTGTATTAACTGGAACCCTGAGGTCAAACCTAATCAAATTATGATCACTGTTACTCAAGTTTTCGTCAGAGAGGGAGGGAGCGGAGGGTGGGGAGAGAGCCTTATACTTTTCTATCCAGTTTTCTTCTACTGCATGATAGTTGAAAGATTGAAAGAAAAATAAACTTGTTTAATAAGAGGAATCTTCCAGAGTGGACCGGAAGGACTTTGAGGGTTCCTCTTGTCCTTGTAACACAATCTCTGTCTCTGTCTCTGTTTTGTGTGTGTGTGTGTGTCTCTCTCTCTCTCTCTCTCTTACTTCGCAGGGGGTATAAAGGTTATGCACATTTCTTCTAGGAGTTGTACACTTTATACTTGGGGTGTGACAGCCCTTCGGTCCCGAGTCGTGGGATTCTAGAGAAATTGGCTGCCAGTTCCTTTAGGTTCTCTCTCTCTCTTTCGGGAGGGCGGATGAAGTCTGTTGTACGGGACTCCAATAAACCTTAGCCCCCCCCCCCCGCCCATGGCCTAAACCATTAGAGGTACAGTAAAACTAAACATACCTTACAAAAGAGAATTTAATCCTGCATTTAATGAGAAACAATTAAAACTTTCTGTTCTCGCCATTGGCTTCCAAGACAGCCTGAATTCGCTTTGGGTAGCTTGCCAAAAGTGACGTGAATAGATTTTGATCGTTACCCAAATTTGCTAAAACAGTTTCAATGTGTTGCGTTATTGTATCCTTCGAAAATCGATTTGCTGCAGGTTCTTGAAACAAGAAACATTCAACCTTGTCCTTTATAACTGATCCAATGTGTTCACAGACGTTCAGGTCAGGAGAATTTCCTGGCCATTTTTCATTTCCAAAGAAATCGATCTCATGGTTCCGCAACAACTGTTGAGTGGCTAATGCCTTAAAGCAGGGGTCCTTATCGTGCAGAAGTGTGACCTGATCGACATCCATAACATTGTTTGGGTTTCTTAGAAAAGGAATGATATGCTGGGATAGAGTATCATCACGAAAATACTGTCCATCCCAACTCTGACCGTTTGGCTTCAGCACCCACATGAGCTTCTTTGCAGTGAACAAAACAAACACACCAACACAGTCTGGACTTTTTAATAATTCGCGATAATGTTCATTGTCATCGATTTCATCTAGTGTTGCGGCCCACACTCGATCATTTTGGTAGTTAGGCCGACGTGTTACGTAAACAAAAAATTCATCGGAGACAGCTAAATGCATGAAATCATCCACATCCCAATCTTCAAGATAATGGGCAAACCACATTCTGTCATCGATGTTAAGTTGAGTTTTCCTTGGCTTTGGAAGTTCATGCCAAGGCTTTAAACCTTGCCTATGACGGTACAGTCGAATGATCTCACCACTAACGATCTTTCCTCTCAACACTTCGATCTCTCTAGAAAGTTTAGCACAGCTGTTTTTCCGCTTACGCGTACCGCTTTCAATGATGTCCTTTGTTTCCTGAGAGAGTGGCAAATTTGGGTGCCCAGATTTGGTTGTATTCATTTCATATTCATCCAAAGTTTTATTCCAATTTCTTTTGACGAAGTCCTCACTTCTTCGCAACTTTCTGGTAACCCATGAACGTGTTATAAAGGTGGCTCCAGCATCACGAGCTTCCCGAAATGTTATTGCTCGTATGCGATCTATCACACGTTGCCTCTCCGAATAACCAATTAATTGAGAAGCCATTATATTATCACTTTATCAGCTAGAGTAATTTTAATACCTGCAACAAATAAAGAATTTTATATATTTTTATAATCACGAAAAACTATTTCGATATAAGTAAACATGTAAGCTGCAAATGGGTGGGGCTAAGATTTTCTGGAACCCCTTACAATCCTGTCCCGTTTGTTACTAGGACCTCATCCCATCCCTACTCTGTCATTTTAGTTTAAGTTAAGGATGCTCTCATCTGACTGACTGAAAAAAAAAAATTCTTTTAGTATTAAGTCTTCTTCTCTACTTTTACTATAAAGACCCTACTGCTGCCTCATGCGTGGGAAGAGAAGCTTTGGAACCTCTATAAATAACATTATTTAACGCTCGTAAATCGTGAGAGACTGGGATGGAGGGGTCCCAGGCGTAGGGGCGCGATGAATGGAGTGTGGCTAGTGCCCCGTTATGCCCATTACTAACGCGTAATGGACTGACCAGCCTATTGCGACCGTTCTTTGGCGCCCAATTGATGGTGCTTGGCTGTACTGCTATTAGGTGAGAAAGCTTTACTGCCCAGCTGGCTGCCAGGCCAGCGGAAAGACTCGGGCGTAGCTGCTGGGTCTGGTGGGATATCCCTTGAACACTGGATTCTAAGAGTCTGGCCGCTTGTGAGTGACTAGTAACACTTAGTAAGGAGATGCATCTCGCTGTCGCTCCTGGCTGGAAAACCGTGACGCCTACGGGCGCTCTTAGCATCAGAATACCAGGATATCGTTGCTCTTACCGAGTCCTGGATTCATACTGATCGTAGGGACTACGTTGGGGAGTTCGGGATTCTCGGGTATAGAATGTTTCACAAGGACCGCACCCGTGGGGAGTGGGGAGGGGTACTAATATACGTGAGGGACACGTTGAGTTCGGTTGACTGTCAGTTCCGACCGGAACTGGAGCTGCTTGGCGTCGATCTGGACGTGGGAGGGATGAACTATAGGTTAATCTAGGTGTACGGACCTCCGCATCTCCTCCTCGAGGAGGATACAGCCATGGACACCGAACTCGGTAGCCTGCTAGGGGACAGTAGGGTGACAATAAAAATCGAAAGTTGGAGTTTTTTATTGGCCATTTGTTCAATGCTGCTACTACATGAGAAAACAATGTACTGTAAATATTAGGTCATTCAGATAATATTTAAGGGTGTCTCAAGTGAGGTAAATAATTCTCCTTATAACAAAAATTAATTATTCATTACCTAGTAAAAATAAATTAATTTTTTTTTTAATTAATGTAAATAAACCTTAGTTTTAGTTCATAAGGTTTAAGTGCAGGCGTACTCCAATCGTAATAAGTAAATAATATATTTACTAAATATATTCCAGGGTGTCTTTCATTCAATTGTAGACCACCCATTAATTCTTGCTTTTCCTCAAGCCATACCCCTTTTTCAATGTACCAGGCTGAGACTTCCTATGATCCTCAACAACCTGCAAGAGATGTTGGCGCTGTTCTTCATTCTTCGTAATCTTTGTATTGAAGGCCTGGATCAAGGCAATTCCCCTCTCTGCCATGTCATTGACGACTTTTAGTCCTTCAACTATAGTCAAACCAGTCTTGAAATTTTCGTCGTCCGGCCAGGTCTCTGGTTCCTTGGACAAGAAACCATCATTAATTTTTAGAAGTTCAAAAAGAAGCTTTGATCCTTTCGAGGCAAAGTCCGAGAGCTGCTTTGTTGAAATGGAAGAAACAGCAGGTATTTGGGCTCGCTTTGGAGGATCTTCAGCAGCTTCTTTTTCGAGGATTGATCGAGCGATATTCTTTTTCGTCGTTGCATTGATACCTTTATCAAAGAGTGCGAGACCAATCAAGTACTCGCTGAGGTACCATAAGTGACGACCGAGGACACTAAGGCAGGATGCTGAGATCTTTTCATCGTGGTACTTTGCTAGGTCTTGAAGAAGCTTCAAATCGTTCGCGGGAGCAGATGAAGGAAGGCTGGCCGTGAACCACGCGCTGACATATAACTCCAGGGCAAAAAATACAAATCGTTTTAAGCCAGACATTTCACGAGTTGTAAGTCTGAACTGATGGGAAAGCAGCAGGATTTTTAATGAATAAATTACTTTTGCCATCCAACGTGCTCGGTGAAGTGCTCCAGGTCGCCGAAACCTAAAGTTAGGTAAATTACCTCCAAGGATTGTAATCGACAACTCCAACAATTCACTGTAATCATCCCTCGGCCGATGTTTTGTCAGATATAGATTCCAGCAAGCGATCAGTTCTCGATTCTCATTCAGACTCGATGGAAGGTCTGACAGGGTCTTGTACTTATCTTGGCAAATTGTATTCCACGTCTCTTTGAAGCGGGAGAATAGGAGGATATCTGGACCAGATGATGGTCCCATGCATTCCATGTACGCCTTCTCAACGACAAGTTATAGGATGTGATGGCGACATGCAAGGTATAAGAGTCGGCGGCCGAGTTTCTGCTCCAAAATTACGCATGCCCCAGACAAGTAACCAGTATTTGAAGCTGTAGTGTCGAAGCTCATAGCTGATACCTTTTCTGACACATTCCATTCTTTGAGCGCAGCATGTACCACCGAGGCGATGACCTCACCCGTTCCTGATGTCAGCTTAGGTACACCCAAGAGCTTCTCGGTATCAACTCCGGTTACGAAAATGGCTAGTCGGTCACACCGACCACCTTCATCGTCTGGTAGAATTTTTCCGTCCCAGTGAACAGTGAGCACTTCGTTGGGTGTGAACCTTTGTTTAATCTTTTCTGCCGTCGCCGAACGGAGCCTTTCTCGTGATTTTCTAATGGTTTCATAGTTGAGCGCGAGTTTTTGTGAGTTATGGCCGAGGCTTCTAGCCGTAGCGTCGATAATCCGGTGTGCTGAACGATGACTGATTCCTGTGCGATCCAATGTACTTGCCAATTCGGGAGTGATGACTTGGATAGTGCCACGAGCATAACACTTGCGTTTTTCAGGAGAGGCGGGCGGTGAGTCTTCAGATGATGGCGCAGAACTTGGTGCTTCAGACGTAGAAGAAGATTCCAGCTCAATATTTTCAAAAGTAATATTGGCTTGAGGTTGGTGCTGAGCTAGGCGTCTTTCAGTTTGTTCCTGACGCATGACAGAATGAGCCATTTTCTTGTCAACTCCTCCCATTACTCCCCTCCTCCCTTTTTCTCGCTGAGCAATAAGGAAGGCTCGATCTTCTTCGATGGTCAAAAGTTCCATCGCTTTAGGGTGGGCGACATCGAAAAGATTTTCCAAATTATCACGGAACTCATCTTCTTTTTTCCGCTGGGTTTCCGTAGCGCAAGCACGATTTTTCTGGAGAAGCTTCCAAGTAAGAAAAAGATCTACCACTTTTCGACCAATGCTCTTCTCTGTGATGGTAGGTATCCGGGATTTCTCCCAGTAACCAATGACTGATGATGCCACCTCCTTCGCTGAGTCGTTCACTGTCTTCTTGTGCTCTATGTGAAAGTGAAAAAACAGGCGTAAAACGTCTCCAATTGAAGGAAGCCGTGCGCCCTTGATCTCGGGTATGGGATGACCAATGAGCCAAATTTGACTCGCTGTGCGGGTAGTCGCCATTGGGCATAAGAAAAGAAAAGAAACGTATATTAAATTAAAATAAGAATCAAAGCATTAATTTTTTTCGTATTATGATTCCATTTTTAAAGATCTCATTTATATTGTAATATATATATATATATATATATATATATATACAGGGCCGTCGAGAGCCATTAACGGGCCCCAGGGCTAGCAAACATTACGGGCCCCCACACCAAGTGTCAAGGCATTATATATATGCAATAAATCTATTAATATATATATATATATGTATAACTTTAATAATATAATATTTAACTTTATAAAAATTAAGTAATTCAATAGTTCAAGTGTTTCAAACCTCTTCGTGCAACACCCAAAACACAAGTGAGAGATTTGGTTAAATATTTCTCAAGTTTATTGACCTTGGCTACTTTCGATCATACCACAAAGCGTGAGAACGGAAGCTACATTTGAAAAAATGTGTCAGATTGATGAATTTTAGTGTTGACTTTTAGGATACTCAGATATTACATGTAAGAAATTACATGTAAGGAGCTCTGAATGAAAAAAACGTCACAATTTCTTAATGATTATTATGATCCTTATTTATTTTTTTACGATTTTTTTTATTCTCCTGCGGGCCCCCAGATACCCGAGCCCCGGGGCACTGGCCCCCCCTGACCCCTGACCCCCCTCTCGACGGCCCTGTATATATATTTATATACTCGTATATATATATTATTATAGGAAATCAAATTCAGTTCCAAATTTATATAATTTAAACATCAAACTATGCCAACAATTAATGAAACTTTTCTAGAACAATTTCCAATAATAATATAATCAATGTATCAAAATAAAAAATATTACCTTAGATATCTTAAAAGAATCGGGAGAGAACTTCTAAGCGTTGTTTTCAGTCAGGCAGTCGTATGCAAAATGAACTTGAAGCACCAAAAGCTGATCATCCAAAGATTGATACACATCATATTATTTAACGATTTATTTATGAAAATTTTAATTTAATGAAATAAATTAATCGTTTGCATAATCTATAGTATGAAATAAAGGAAACAATTCTATTAAATTATATAATACACTTGCATTCTCGAAACATTTTTGTTTTTGAAGCGTTGTCGAAACTCGTTCATTCTTGAAATTTCTTCCGCGCGACAGTTTCATTCATGTGACTCGAGGCACCCCTAAATGCTTTCCGAATTCCATGAGATTTCGTCTACGGTGTTTCATCATAGGGTGGCAGCATTGGACAAATGGCCGGCAAATGTTTTTGAATTTCAAATTTTATCCCTATAAGTTGTCACCCTAAGGGGACAGGGTGTGTGTAGTTTTAGGAGACTTCAACTCTCGCGGCATAAACTGGGAAGACAGGACTGCTGATGCCGAAAGGAGGCTAGTTGATTTTGCTGAAGAGAACTTCCTGACTCAGTGGGTCAGTGGGCCTACACGAAGCGAAAGCGTTCGAGACTTAGTATTCACAACCGAAGACAACCTCGTCACTGGCCTCACCGTTGACGAATCGTTGGGCGGGAGTGGTCACGGTCTGATTAGGTTCAATGTGTGCGTCCCTCCTGTGAAGCGTAGTAACTCGAGAGGCAGGAAGCTCGATCTACGACGGGCGGACTTTGTTGGCCTTCGGGATAGCGTACGTGAGATGGGGTTAGAGGTCGGTTGCGATGTTGAGGGAGTGTGGAGTGCATTCCGGGACCAGTTTATGGTGCTGCAGTCTGCAGCCATACCTTCAAAACCGGTCACCCCTGCTCAAACGTAGCATAAGTGTTTCAGTCGGAACATCGCTTCGGTTATACGAAATAGGAGAGATCCGTATAGGAAGGCGAACGCCAATCGTTCCCATGAGAACACTGAGGCGTATATCCGCATGTGCAGGGAAGTGAAGGCGAAGGTTAGGCTAGCCAAACGTAACGAAGAACTCCCGGTGAAAAGCCTCTGCAAGTGGAATCCTAAGGAGTTCTTCAGTTATGTTAATAGTACAAAGCCCATTAGAAGCATGATAGTCCCGTTAAAAGACCCCAGCGGCACGCTGCGGACCACCGACGTGGACATCGCTAATGTGCTTAATGATTACTTTGCGTGAATGTTCACCAGGGAGGAAACCCGCGTCATCCCCGACCCAGGCGTCAGGCACGACGGTGCTTGCCTGGATAGTGTTCGGTGTACCGCGACATTCGTTGTCGAAACAATACAGGCTCTTGGACCAGGTCGGTTCCTCCCCAGAGTCTTGCGGGAAGTGCGCGACTAGGTGGCTCCCCACCTGGCTACAGTCTTCAACAAATCGTTGACGACGGGCCAGGTGCCTGGTGACTGGAGGGAAGCCAACGGAACCCCTATCTTTAAGAAAGGGGATCACGAAAGTCCAGGGAACTATCGTCCCATTTGTCTCACTTCGGTTGTAGGTAAATTACACTGCCCAACAAAAAAAACAAAAATTTCTGCTGATTTAATTCTAAGACCTGTTTCTGGATAATATTGATGTGCTGATTTAAAAAATCACCTTAGATTTTGTCCATCACATCAGGTTTAGGTGCAATGCAATATGCCTCTTTTGGGAGATCCATGAAGGGCGCTTATCAAAATTGATGATTTTTGAGACCTGTTAACAGCTGTTTTGCTGTTAAAATTTTATCTGCGGATAAGAAAACTGATGAAAGATCCGCATTTCAGTAACTCAATGACCGAAACGGAGGCAAGAGCTTGGAATGCTTTTGTGGCAGTAGTTAAGAACTTCTTAGGAAACAAAAAGTCTGAAAATTATAAAGATCTTGTAAAGGATTTACTTGTAAACTTTCAGCAGTTGGGTTGCAACATGAGCATTAAAGTTCACTATCTCAACAGTCATCTGGATAAATTTCCAGAAAATCTTGGTGATGTTAGCGAAGAGCAAGGTGAAAGGTTCCACCAAGATATCAAAGTGATGAAAGAACGATACCAAGGAAGATGGGATACCCATATGATGGCTGACTACTGCTGGAGCCTGCAAAGAGATTGTCTTGACATCTCTCATTCTAGGAAGTCCTAGAAGAGAAAATTTATCAGCACTGAAAAGTAAGAAAACAAGAAAAAGACTGTTAAGAAAACTGGTCCCGTGCTTGCTTTAATATGGATTCATTTTTTGCTTATTTAAACACTTTTAATCACTTTATGTGTCAATATTACCATTGTATGTTAAAGTTCACTCCCTGCACAATTGTTTACTTTTCCATGCTGATTCTGAGTATGTAAAAACTTATTTTTTGAAAAGAAAAAATTTGGGCATAACCCTGCCAAAATGCGATATCTCCAAAATATCCGTATTTGATTGCTCGAAAACCTGACGTGATAGGCAAAAACTAAGGTGATTTTTTAAATCAGCACACCAAAGTTACCTAAAAACAGGTGTTAGAATTAAATCAGCAAAATTGGTGTTGGGCAGTGTTATTAGAGGGGATAATAGAGGATAGGACCTTTGACCATTTGGATTCCTACAAGCTGCTTGGGGACTCCCAACATGGGATTAGGCGGCATAGGTCGTGTCCCACCAACTTGCTCGAGTTTTTCGACGTCATGTGGAGTGAGTACGATAAGAATAGGGCGATTGAAATACTTTATCTCGACTTTCAGAAAGCCTTTGATGAGGTACCTCACCGCCGGCTAATGGCCAAAGTCTGCGCACTGGGTATCGATGGGGAAGTAGGTAGCTGGATTGGAAACTGGCTGAAGAAAAGGGGGCAGATGGTTGTAATTAAAGGGGCTACCTCGGTTTGGGCCTCAGTCACTAGTGTTGTTTATCATTTATATAAATGATATCGACGTTGGCATCGTCAGTAGGATTGTCAAATTCCCTGATGATACCAAGTTTGGGGCCAATGTTGGGACGCCCGAAGCGATCGAGCAACTGCGTGCGGACCTACGTAGTATAGAAGAGTGGTCCAAAAAATGACAAATGCTGTTTAACTTTGGTAAATGCAAGGTGATGCACATTGGCTACGCCAATCCCAAGTCGGACTACTCCATGTTGGGGAGTAATATCGAGGCCACTGATTTCGAAAAGGACTTGGGTGTACTAATTAGCAGCGACTTTAAGTTTACCAAACTGCGTAGAGGTGGAAAAGAAAGCCCAGAAGCTGTTGCGTTATATCAGGAGGCAATTTCGATTTCGGAAGGAGATTGTGTTCGCTCTGTACAATTCCCTGGTTCGGCCGCACCTGGAGTATGCTGTGCAACTCTGGTCGCCCACCCTCAGGAAAGATATTGAGAGACTGGAGTGAGTACAGGCGTGGGCCACAAAGTTAATCCCTTCCGTTAGGCATATGGGCTACAATCGACGCTTACGCGCCCTGAATTTGTTTTCGCTGGAAACTCGGAGGCTGCGCGGTCAACTCATCGAGGTTTTCAAGCTTCTACACGGGTTCAATGATGTCGATTTTAGAAGCACGTTTATTTTAAATGATAAGTCAACTATCAACAATGGTTGAAAGTTGGATTTGAAACGGTTTAGCACTAGTGTGTGTGGGAATTACTTTACCTATAAGATCTGTGACACATGGAACAGGCTACCTTCAAAGGTTGTGACAGTTCCTCCGTGGATCATTTCAAGAAAAGGTTAGACGAATCTTGCACACTATGTGAGGGTGTAGAAATATTTCCCTGGCACCCGTTGCCATTGGTACCTCCTCGGTATGGGCAGCAAGACCTTTTGAGGTACTTCTTTTCCTTGTAACTCCTTGTAACTCTCTCTCTCTCTCTCTCTCTCTCTCCTAAAAGATAGAAATGGCGAACTGAAATTCGGTGACAAATATAGCTAATACGTTAAACGAGTTCTTCGTTACAGTCTTCACGGAGGAAGACTCAATTGAAGTGTCCTCGGATTACATATGACGGTGACCATCCCGTAGATACCATAAGTTTTACGAGAAATGAGGTACAGCAATTGATAAGATGAATAAATTATAAATTACAGCCAAAATGCTTCGGAAATAAAAGTAGTCAATCTTTACTAATTTTAGGTCACAGAATACGAAAATGATGCCTAAAATTGCCAATTGGCTCTATCTATAAAGATATCAGGCAACCCTGCACCCTACTAACTGGACTGCATCTGTCGCGTAATATGTAGACGCCTGTGACACATCGACGCATTGACTCTACTGCGCATGCGCATGCGCGTAGTTATTTTATTAAAATAAAAAAATATAACTACGAGCATGCGCAGTATAGTCAAGGCGTCGATGTGTCACAGACGTCTACATATTACGCCACAGCATAAATTCATTCGTGGAAGTCATACAGTGCACCCTTGTCAAACTCTTTGTTTACTTTTGAAACTGAATTTTTTTCAGCCTAATTTGAACAAAGATGCCTCGTAATTGCGTGAACAGTGTAGATAACTTCTGTTATGTTTGTGGAGAATTGACTTTTGCATCACAAAAGCGTGCTATAACCGCCGTGATTAGGAAAGCCTATCACCTTTATTTTGGCTGTAAGATTGGAAATCAGGACAAGAGCTGGGCCCCACACATATGCTGCAATATTTGTGCAACAAACCTTCGCCAGTGGTTGAATCGGAAAAGGAAATCTATGCCTTTTGCAGTGCCAATGGTGTGGAGGGAACCAACAGATCATGTCAGCAATTGTTACTTCTGCATGGTGCCTCCAGTCAAGAAAGGTATTTGCAAGAAGAAAAAGTGGATTTTACAATATCCGAATATACCCTCTGCTATACGCACGGTACCTCACGGCGAAGGACTACCCGTTCCTGAGCCCCCACACTCATTCTCCCTGGAGTCAGAGGACGAGGAGAATGAAGGAACCTGCGAAACTTGTGAGCCTTCAACTTCACAAGACCCTGAATTTGTTTATAACTTGACATCTTCTAAACCGCACATGATAACTCAGAATGAATTAAACGACCTTATCAGAGATTTAGAACTGCCAAAGAGTAAGGCAGAGCTGTTGGGCTCCAGATTGCAGCAGTAGAATCTCCTCGCTGAAAATGTTAGAGCGTGTAAGTTTCGTGACCGTCAAAAAGATTTTGTCCCATTCTTCATCATGGAAGGTGACCTTGTAGCTTGCAACGACATCGATGGTCTGATGGCAGCTCTCAACATTATTCACAATCCTGATGAGTGGAGACTATTCATTGATTCATCGAAGTTGAGTCTAAAAGCTGTTTTGTTGCATGTTGGCGACGTATTGCCATCAATTCCAGTTGGTCATGCAGTCCACATGAAGGAAACATATCAGAACATGAATTTGCAACTTTAGAACTGCATAATCTATGACAAACATCAGTAGCAGGTTTGTGGTGACTTGAAAGTTGTTGCTATCGTGCTTGGACTGCAGCCGGGCTACACTAAGTATTGCTGTTTTCTGTGTGAATGGGATAGTCAGGCTAGGACTTTTCATTACCTCAAGAAGGATTCGCCACTCCGACACTCATTGGAACCTGGAACAAAAAATGTTCAGTATCCTCCACTTGTAGAATCGAGCAAGATTTGTTACCACCCTCACACATCAAACTGGGCGTCATAAAAAATTTTGTTAAGGCTATGGATAAAACAGGGTCAGCTTTTAAGTACCTCGGTGGTAAATTCCCAAAGCTCAGTGAAGCAAAAATCAAGGAGGGTGTATTTGTTGGTCCACAGATCCGCGAGCTTCTTAGAGATAAGGAGTTCGACCGTATCCTAGGTGGTGAGGAGAAGACAGCGTGGAATGCTTTCCGGTTGGGAGCAACCAATTTTCTCGGAAATACCAAAGCTGACAATTACAGGGAGCTGGTGGAAAACCTGCTATTGTCCTATCAAAAAATGGGCTGCAATATGTCTTTAAAGATACATTTCCTCCATTCGCACCTGGAGTTTTTTCCAAACAACTGCGGAGCAGTCAGCGATGAACATGGTGAACGTTTCCACCAGGATATCTCAGCGATGGAGAAACGGTACCAGGGTAAATGGAGTCCATCATTGTTAGCAGACGACTCCTGGACAATAACAAGAGATGCTCCAGAAGTTGAATACAAGTGGCACGCAAAGAAGCGACGGGTTGAATCAATATAAGTGACTGCATTATACAGGTATGTTACTAATATATGGTATACATATACCCAAAATGTGTAACTTAAATTTTCTTGGAAAATGTAGCCAATCGACTGTTTTTATGGTCATATTCGTTTTCAGCACCCCAAAATCCATAATAGGAAACACATTTTATCTCCGAAGAACAAGCTTTTTCAAAATTTGTAGACCAGTGTTAGAAATCACTTGGTCCTGACTTATTTCTTTCAAGGGTATTAAAAGATGTTAGCCACAATTTTGTTGACGATTTAGTAACCATATTCAAGAAATCAATCGAGTTAGGGAATGTTCCAACCGACTGGAAGTTAGCAAATGTAACACCAATGTTTAAAAAGTGTGATAGGGAAAATCCTTGTAATTACCACCCGAGCAGTTTAACATCAGTTGTCGGCAAACTGTTGGAATCCATCATTACAAAACGTATTGTGTATCACCTTCAATCGAACAATCCAATTTTTTATTCTCAACATGGATTTAGGCGACATAGATCCTGTCTGACAAACCTGTTAAAGTTTTTCCATAATATGCATACACTGTACGATGAAAATAGAGCAATAGATATAGTGTATTTCGACTTTCAAAAAGCCTTTGACAAAGTCCCTCACGCGAAATTGATGGCTAAAGTCAAAGGACTAGGAATCACCTGGTTCGTTTCCAACTGGATTGAGAGTGGTCACAAGATAGAAAGCAAAGAGCGGTAATAAATGGAGTGGCTTCAGAGTGGGCGCCCGTCACCAGTGTTGTCCCACAGCGTTCCGTTCTGGGTCCTTTACTTTTTGTCATCTATATTAATGATATAGACGTCGGGCTTCTAAGTACAATCTCCAAATTTGCAGACGATACGAAATTAGGAAGTAGTGTAGTTACTGAGGAGGGCGTAAGAACGCTTCAGAATGACCTTGACAGGTTGGGCGAATGGTCTGCTACTTGGCAGATGCCATTCAACTTGGACAAATGTAAGGTAATGCACATTGGTTATAAAAACCCGAAGATCGATTACTCTTTCTTGGGAAGGAAATAGACCGAGACCGATCTAGAGAAAGACTTAGGAGTCTATTTCAGCAATGATCTGAAACCGTCGAAGCACTGTGCAGAAGTCTAAAAGAGGGCTTATATTAAAAGACAGTTCCAGTTTCGGAACAAGGAGACTGTAATGTCTCTCTATAATTCACTAGTAGGGTGGAGTGAAAAATAAATTTTCTTTGATTTTTTCCGGCGATATGTTTAAAAGTTGCCTATTGTACCAATTTCAAGCATGTTTTCACGTCCCGCAAGAGGTCTCAATGTTATGCGATTTACTGATTTTCTTATCGTACATCTGGCAACAGGCCTCTGTGATTGCCAACTCAGTAAATAGACAGTAGACACGAGTCATTCATTAGTGTCATTTGAGCTGTAGTTGTGTGAATTTAAAAGCAATATTTTGCCAACACTAGGAGATGTAATGCGATACTTCTCGTGGCTTCGCCCTGAAATGACATCTGAAGGTGAGAAGCAACCATCTTTGAGAGACATTTGTGAGCCTGTAGCAGTTGCCGTTGAAGTTGGGGGGGTCAATTTTTATTTTTTGGGGATTATTTATTTTTTCTGGTTCTTAAAATATGCTATCACTTACGAACAGCTTAGAAATAGAAAAAAAAATCATGTATTTTACTCGATAACCCCCTGTACATGTGGTTTGAAAGTTTATTGAATATCATAATGTTTATTCTAAGAGTAAATTCCAGTTTATTTAAACAAATCTTGTTAAAAAACATGAAATATCATTGAAGAAGTTAGAAATAGACCTGTAATTGACTAGTTCATTACAGAATATATTTGCGAGAAAATAATGGAAAATAATATATGTATATATTTTTACATCACCTAGACAAAACAAAAAATCATAAATTCAGACATAGCATAATATAAATGCCTCTAATTACCACACATTATTTAGCACATAAGTATATTTATAGCATTATCTAAATCTTTCATAGTCATTGTCATATTTGATGCAACTCTGTCTAGAGAGATTTTCAAGTTAATTGCATAAGTCTCTATTCGAAGATTCTTGTAGTACTTTTTCAGTTTGAAGATATCTGACGACCGTGGAAGAGATGTCGATGTATCTCTTGCATATCTCACTTCGATGTATATTCTGTCATTTTTCTCTTTGAGTGACAACCTTGTATCATTCACAAAATCATCTACTTTACTAGCTTTGGTGAAAGGTCAGTAGTATACCCGCAAAAAGGTAGAGTGCGAGTTGCAATTGCATGATATTACGTAATGTTGCAAGAGTGACAACCCCCACCCCACTTTGTTGCAAGAGTGCCAACCCCGACCCCCTTTATTGCCAAACCCCACCCCATTGGTGCCAACCCCCTTTGTTACAAAAAAAGAAAAAATAAAAAATTCCCAAACCCCCTCTGCCACAAGGCACTCCCTTTGTTGCCAACCCTAAAATGGTGTTGCAAGGGGTATGCAACTTGGAGGCGGAGTTCTCCTACAAGCTGAACCCCCCAAAAGGGCAGAAAGAGAGAGAGAAAGAGATAGGAGGAGAGACCCAGAGGTGGGAACCCAGAGTTGAGTGTTCACTCGGCTGGAAGCCGAGCTCATATGGGATCCTTCAGCCGTCCGCCGCCTCTTATAGGGTGCTAATCAGCCAGTTGGCTGAGTTGCCAGATAGCGCCATGTGTTTAATTATTCCTTCAGCCAGTTGCCAGGTAGCGCAATGTGTTTAATTATTCATTACATTATTCAGCCAATAGGCTGCTGAGTTGCCAGATAGAAATATTTATTTAATTATTCCTTATATTATTCAGCCAATCGGCTGCTCAGTTGCCAGATAGCAATAATTATTTATTTATTCCTTACATTAATCAGCCTAGAAGGCTGAGTTGCCATATGGCAATATTTATTTCATTATTCCTTATATTCAACCATTTGGCTGCCGAGTTGTCAGATACCATTTTAATTGTTCAGGTGCTCCTTATTAGGGAGAGTTGTTAAATACCACAATTTATTTTAACTCGCTACAAAAACAGATGAATTTTCTCATTAAAGAGAACTAAATATTTTAAAAGAAATTCTGTTTATTAAATAAATAATAAGAATTTAAACCCGCTCTCTTTACACAACTAAAACAAATCATTTTATTAGTAAGTCCTATTTTTATTATTATTTTTATTATCACAATTTTCGCTAAATCATGAATGGCAGTGGGAAAGGAGAAGAAACCTTACGAAGAAAGTGGAACGAACGATAATTTCGGATTCAAAACACACGGTCATCTCCCCCTCCCACATTCCATCCACAAACTTCTCACCCCATCTGCGCTTGTATATATATTAATTATTTTGAAAATATACAAAACGTATAACGATATATGTAGAAAAAAATACATAATAAATAAATGATTAATTCGTGCACCGACACCCACAAACACACACACACACACACCAGCGCAAACATGTAATACTTAACTCTCGTTTAAACTGTTCACACCCACACATACACACCCACAAACACACACACATATATATATATATATATATATTTAATTTTATTTTCACAGTTAACTAGAAATACTCTGTGAAATTTCAAGTTCATTTCATTATATACGCTGTTTGATGCAGTTAAAATTGTTCGAACAGTTTCAATGCGTGTGCAAATTTTTCATTTTTATTTTTAAATTAAACAGGTTTGAATCGAAGTTAATAGTAGAGATGTCGGATTTTTTTTTAATGCGCATAGGGAGAGGTGCTAAATACCACCATTTATCTTAATTTTTATTTATATTAGGGAGAGTTGTTAAATACCGCCATTTATTTTAATTTCTATTTATATTATGGAGGGTTGTCAGAATATATCGCCGTGTTTTACCTTTTATCATTTATTATAATTTATTTAAATTCATTATTTCTTTATTTTCTTTCCTCTTTCGTCTATCATAATTTTATTTGTTTATCGAACAGTTATTTATTTTGCAATTTTTTTTCTATTAACAAAATTCAAGTTAGATAGGGAAGAAATCATTTATCCAGTTGGCTTATATAGTCATACAAGGCACAGTATTAACAAAATATTAGTACAGGAAAATATATTTGACATTTCGGCAGGAAATAAAGAAGAAAAAATATATAATAAATGAATGAACAATCACATTATTACAGGAAAATATATGGACACTTTATGTGTGGGTAAATTTCAATTCAAAAAGAAAACTTATCACGTAAAATCTAAACGTATTTACTGGAATTCTATCTCCAGAAATTTTTAATTAACTTTCGTCAACGGTTACAAGGAAAATTAGAAATTTTTTATTAAAACAATGCTTAATAATGCTTTATTTTGGGTTCAAATGCGGAACGTTTAGCAACCTTAAATACAATAGATCAGTCGTCCCCAGCCTTTTTTTGTACGGCTCCCAAAAAACAATTCTAATCCAACTTCATTATCCAATCATTAGATATTATTTTCTATAACTTCCATATCGCGTGTCATTAGAGTACCCACAAACAGTTGTCAATACCCCAGCGATTAATTTCCCCTTCAGTAAGCGTGAAATTATTATTATTATTATTACCACTACTGATGATATATATATATATATATATATATATATATATATATATATATATATATATATATATATAAATCATTCTATTCTGAGCAGCCCAAAAAATCCTCAAATTAAATATAAATTTGTAACTGTAATCTATTTTTAAAGTAAAGTTTTAGGCCTGTAACTTATTTTATATTTTTGTTAACTGCATCACAATTTTCGCTAAATCAGAATATGTAAACACAAAAATCTAGGCGAAAGGAAAAGAAAAATTATAGGATGTCCAAAATAAAAATCTTTCCTCAATCAATAATAATTTAAGAAAATGAAATTTTTTTATTTTCAAGCTATTTTTATCTTGAATCATGACTAAATATTTCATGTTACAATTTAAATGTGTAGAACCTTCTGTAATTGAATAATGATTCTTTATAGGGAATTCACGTTAAAATTACTGTGCATCACCACATGCAAAATGGTCTCATCAATCCTCAAGGGCGTATCAACAAAGCGAGTGAACGAAATGATGACTTTCCACTCAATATTATTCCCAATCTCATCCATGAACCGCAATGCAAATGCACAAAAGTGAAAATCCACATTTGAGAAAAGGGTTTCTTGATTTGAGAAACAATGCCAATCCACTCCCATTGACAGTAAAGGCACCAAATGGGATTGTTAATATTTCCTAATTAAACTTCATTTAGCAGACGCACCAGGAAAGCCAATCTTTTTACTTTTATTCCACTGAAACAGGTTTACGTTTTCACTGTATGCGTATTAACTTGTGGTCATGTTTCTGGTGTTTTCAAATTTGCACTGTGTTAACACTGCATGTTATTAAGTTTGTTTCGTGTTTTTTTAGTTGAGTGTATAATATAGCTCATACAAATAAACAGTGTAAATGCTTAGTATTGAAATATATTCGTCACCGTTAACTGTTAACAGTTAACTTTCGAGAGAGGTGCAATACGAGGTGTTAAGGTATCAAACAAACACAATCCTAAAATGGCCCCACAAAAAATTTTGTTCGTAGGGATTCAATTTTGTTCTAAACTTCCAACTTGTTCACAGACAAATTGTCGTATCACGATTCTAACCAATAACCCAGAAAAAGTCCATTTTACCCGAATGACATTAATACATAATGGTCAGTTTACTTATATTAACAGCTTAAAAAGCGCTTACTCTCAATAGCTAATTTAGGCGCGTTCTTTTTAAAGTGAATAAGTACACAAAGGGCAAATTCAACTATATATATATATATATATAATATATATATATATATATGCTTTAAAAGAGAAGTACAAACACCAAATTTTATTTTCTATCTGAAAACAAAAATATATATATTATAATAGTTATAATTATGATTTCTCAGTATAGCTTGTAAATTACGCAAATCCTATAATTTATCGTTTCCAATTGAAACTACAAATTAACATCGTTATTTTAAATAAGAACAGACAATATGATCTGAAAATTACACGCAACCACCTACCCATAAGTGGCTGCGTGTCTCTATAAAAATATTCCTAGCCGAATGAGAAAGCATTATATCCTGACATAATTTTTGTAATATTGCCCATGCAAATGCGCGAACTAAAAAATATCTTGTTTTTTACGACAATCATGGTGTATGGAACCTGCAAATTCGACAAAAATGCTACTATTAACATTCCCCCCCCCCCCCGACGGGAAAAATAGGAGACCCTCCTCCCCCCTTAAAATAGATATTTGTGGCATTACGTGAACTCGACACTAGTCACTATGTGAGCGGTCCCACACTAGCCTTCTTTATATGGAATTTATACCGGCAATTTAAACAAACTATTCATTTAACAAATAAAACATACATATTACACCTTTATATGTCAAAGGGTATTATACAGTTAACATTTGTTGCACACCCATAAGGAAAAAAGTATACATAGGCTTGTTTCGAAATAATCAGTATTTATATTTAGAGCATTTTAACCAAAACTCAAATAATTACAAATAATATTAAAATAATCATATGAATTCCATTTTACACTCTCTCTCTCTCTCTCTCTCTCTCTCTCTCTCTCTCTCTCTCTCTCTCTATATATATATATATATTATATATATATATATATATATTTTACTTAAGAGCATGTATGTGCAATAACATAGACAAAAGTTTCAGTATTTAATTTATATAATATTTCATCGAAGATCTTGAACTGTAAAGATAAAAGAAATTGATTTGGCCGCTTTCAAATGTCATCTCTTTAAATGGGTTGGCAAAAAAATGGGTACCCTGGGTGGCTGGATTAGATCATCCCTTAGCCTCCTAGTCTCGAATGTAGTCAAATTTAGCTCCTTAAGCCTATCCTCGTACGACTTTGACCTAGGCGACGGATTCATCTTAGATGCTCGTCTTTGAACTCTTTCGAGTTTGTCTATATCTTTTCGCATATGTGGATTCCAAAATTGGATCGCGTACACCAAATGGGGTCTAACTAATGATTTATAAAGAGGAACTACAATATCGCGCGATTTATACTCAAAATTCCGAGCTATAAAACCTAACACTTTGTTTCGCTACATTCAAATCGCCCGTGACTATAACCCCTAAATCGTTTTCCTGCTCTACGCTCGCTAACTCCTTCCCTAACATACTATAAGCAAAATTTTACTAACCTAACTTACACTTTTTTAGGGTGAATTTCACACTTAAACACATGAAAAGAATGAATGATGCAAACCACAAAGGAAAATAAGAAATGTTCCAAAGTCCTTTCGTGCATTCAGCAGTACACCTCGTCGTGGAATGGAGAAGGCCAGTGACGAAAATATATACATACGTACAACGGAACAGAAAAATAAAGGGATTAGCACATGGTTAACAAGCATTGATTAAAAACGAAAGACATCTTAACAAGATATTGTTAATTTTACACATTCCATATTCTATTCCTACTACTACTAATGAGGGAAAAAAAAACCTTGGTTTAACTTTACTTGTTCTAATGCTAACAGCAATAGAGATGAGTTTTTCAGAAATTGCCGTTGCCATGCATGGTGGTGCTTCCAGGCTTTGTCAAAATAGAGGACATAGTCCTGAACTTACATATCTCTAACAAACGTCCGTCATTCCATCCTACTTTTTATTACAGGAATGAAGGGGTAGGGGCGAAATAAATTTATATATATTTATATATATAATATATATATATATATATACACTGTATATACGCTTGCTGAAGATTTATTCATTTTAAAATTTGTCAACAAGCAGTGAAGTTATAAGTTGGAAGGTAAACGACAGATTAACAACGAAATGTGAATGATTATTCCTTTCTGTCCAAACTCCTCCCTTCGTTTAAAGATATTTTTAAAGCCTCTATTGGATAACACAATATATACATTTAGCATTATTATTATTATTTATTTATTACCTTTCAGTCTTAGTCCTGTTTTTACTTTTAATTAATAGTAATTTATTGTGGATCTCTCAGATGATCTCTGTATACCTTTTCTGGTCAAATTTTTTCCTTTGTGTGCGTTAGCCTATCTCCTGCAGAAAGACGGGAATAAGCTCATACAAGACTCATCGTAGTTTCTGCTCTCTCTCTCTCTCTCGTACAATACATATATATAAATATACATATATATATATATAAATATATATGTATATATATATATATATATATATATAATATATATACAGTATATATATATATATATATATATATGTCATATGTTCATATATATATAATATATATATATATATATATATATATATACAGGGCGTCCCAAAAAATGTATACACACTTTAACAGCTGATAGCTCAATTGATGTTTCTTTCTTTCCAAGTTAAACCCATTAGAATTAATAATGGCAGTCAGACTAAGCTTTGAACAAAGGAAATTCATTCTAAAATGCTACTGGAAGTGTGAAAACGCAGTTGAAGTGCAAAGACAGTTTAGGAGGGAGTTTCAAACAGATCCACCAACGCGACTTACCATCACTCGAATTAGAGATAAGTTTGAAGCCGATGGAACTGTTCAGAATGTCCACAAGAAGCGTTCCGGAAGACCACGGACATCGACAAGCCCCACAAAGCAAGAAAGAGTACTGGAAACGTATCACCAAAGTCCAAGAAAATCTGTGCGGCAAGCGAGTCGTGAGGTAGGAATCTCAGAATCGTCTGTCCAACGCATTTTGAAGCGCTGTCAATGGAAAAGTTACATTCCAAGATTAGTCCATGCTATTAATGAAGATGATCCGGACCGAAGAGTAGAGTATTGCGAGTGGTACTTGGCACGATGTGGATGTGGATTGGACGAAGGGGTTTCGTAGAATACCCTCCGCGTTCACCAGACCTCACACCACTAGACTTTTTTTTATGGGGATACTTAAAAGACAAAGTCTACGCTATAAAACCTGCAACAGTCGCTGAATTGAGAGCAGCCATTGAACGAGAATGCACACAAATACCAAACGAAATGTTTCGTGATGTTTGCGATTCCATTGCTTCGCGTTATCAGCAGTGCCTGGACCAGAACGGACGTCAGTTTGAAAACAGGCGTTGACAAAACAATTAAATAATGTCTGTAGATTCTATTACATTTTGAAAATGAAATGTATTTTAATAAACACTGCCTTTATAATTATTTAAAGTGTGTATACATTTGTTTGGGACGCCCTGTATATATATATATATATACAGTACTGTGTATATATATATATATATAATATAAAATTTCCAGACTACTGTTTTTCTCTCTTGAAATCTATTGCGAATGGCATTCATACCATGATATAACTGCCCTTACGACCATTTTAAAAGAAAAAGTAATTTACATTTTACCAATTAAATTTAAACCCACGAAAGTTTAGTTTATTTAAATACCGAGAGTAACCTAATTTAAGCTAGTCTTATCCCATTTTAACGAAATTCGCCCAATAAGCTATCATAGCCATATAGAAATTTGAACTGTATTGGAGTGCTGAAGGCATAATAATGTCCTAACACAGAGATACCTACGAGACTGACTGTTTAAGGAGAGTTAAAAGGTGTAAGAAAATTTAAAGACGAGTGAAAGTTTTAAAGCAAAACAAAGAAGACAAGTTGAAAGGGAAGAATCAAATTTAAAGATAAAGCGAAAATTTTAAAGTAAAGATGAGGGACTCCGCATCTGACCTAACTTAACCTAACCCCATAAACGTTAAAAGCTGCAGCCATAATGCATAGATTTTCTGTTTTGCATTTGTTTAGAATATTTAAGAGAGATTCGCTGTTACTGACACCTGTCTGATGTTCTTTCTTTTTGGATTTCTTTTTATTTATTTATTAAGTTATCTCACCGTTTTATATTACATACTTTATGTAGTAAGTAAGCAATATCATTATTAGCATTCTATATCCCATATGACAAGTATTATTAGTCGTTTGGCAACAGTCGAGCTTTATTTTGACTCTCGTTATTAAGCGACGTTGGCTTTGCACAGTAGTTTGGTTGGGGTACACATCACATGCGCAATAATGCTATGGTCGAGTTTTCATTTCAATACAGCATTTAACCTCATAAATCAAGCTTGTTTTTTACATGCATTTTGAAGATTTTATTCGTTTTAGTAAACATATATATATATATATATATATAGGCAATTGGTCATAGTTTTTCTGCATCCACCCGAATAGGAAGCCAGTGGGCATCGAAACTGTTGCGGAAATAAACTCTGTCTATTGGAGTGGGTTTTCATTATCATATTTTAACCTTCACGTAGAAAAAGTGATTTTTTTTGCATTTAAAATTAATAGATTTTCTTTTACAGTTATTTGATAGGAGGTTTGGAATGATTTTGGCTCTCTCTTTTGTCGGCATTCGCCCTTGACCCCTCCACTGGTAAGAAAAGAATAACGGGGTAATACAGCTTTATTATCAAAATAGAGTGATTATAATTGGAATTTATACTGGTTATTTAAACTAATTATTCATTTAACAAATAAAACACATATTACGCATTTACAAATCAAAGGGTATTATACAGTTATCATTTGATGCACACCCACAAGGAAAAAATGTAAAGTAGTTCAAATTCTTTTGAGTATTCAGCAGTGTACCTCTAACAACACATTTAGAATTAGATAACATCATTTCATCAAAGGGTATTATAATAACATGCCAGCAGACAAGTGAGCAATGCCAGAAGATGAAAGTGGGACAGATGGTGACGTCTCCTCCAGGCGTTGGACGAATACCTCCGACCCTCTTCCACTCTTTCTATCTCTCTGCATTTTTTTTTTTTATCAAATTAGTAATATTCGATAGTTCAGAACAAACGGTAGCTCGCTATCGCCCGCGACCATTGTACAACTTCGCCCCAGGCCAGGTAGCACTGTGATCCAGCTACAAAATTTTTAAAAGCGCCATTAAGCCCACCCACACCCCAATTACCCCAACCCCTCCCACACTACCCCTCCACTCCCTATTTACATTCTTCACATTGTGTGACACATACTGCTACCCGCCCTCCGAGGGGTAGCCGTATATGTCACAGTGCTACCCGGCCCGGGGCCAAGGCGTACAATGGTCGCGAGCGATAGCGAGCTATGGTTTGTTCTAAACTATCGAATATTACAAATATGATGAAAAAAATGCAGAGAGATAGGAAGAGTGGAAGAGGAGCGGAGGTGTTCGTCCATCGCCTGGAGAAAACGTCACCATCTGTCCCACTTTCATCTTCTGGCATTGCTCACTTGTCTGCTGGCATGTTATTATAATACCCTTTGATGAAATGATGTGATCTAATTCTAAATGTGTTGTTAGAGGTACACTGCTGAATGCACGAAAGAATTTGAACTACTTTACATTTTTTCCTTGTGGGTGTGCAACAAATGATAACTGTATAATACCCTTTGATTTGTAAATGCGTAATATGTGTTTTATTTGTTAAATGAAAAATTAGTTTAAATAACCTGTATAAATTCCAATTATAATCACTCTATTTTGATAATAAAGCTGTATTACCCCGTTATTCTTTTCTTACCAATGGAGAGGTCAAGGGCGAATGCCGACAAAAGAGAGAGCCAAAATCATTCCAAACCTCCGATCAAATAGCTGTAAAAGAAAATCTACTGTATTAATTTAAATGCAAAAAACTTCACTTTTTCTACGTGAAGGTTAAAATATGATAATAAAAACCGACTCCAATAGAGAGAGTTTATTTCCACAACAGTTTCGATGCCCACTGGCTTCCTCTTCGGGTGGATGTAGAAAAACTATGACCAATTGCTTATATATATATATTATATATATATATATATATATATATATATATATACTAAAACGAATAAAATATTAAAAATGCATGTAAAAAACAAGCTTGATTTATGAGGTTAAATGCTGTATTGAAATGAAAACTCGACCATAGCATTATTGCGCATGTGATGTGTACCCCAACCAAACTACTGTGCAAAGCCAACGTCGCTTAATAATGAGAGAGTCAAAGTAAAGTTCAACTGTTGCCAAACGACTAATAATACTTGTCATATGGGATATAGAATGCTGATAATCATATTGCTTACTTACTACATAAAGTATGTAATATAAAACGGTGAGAAAACTTAATAAATGAATAAAAAGAAATCCAAAAAGAAAGAACATCAGACAGGTGTCAGTAACAGCGAATCTCTTAAATATTCTAAAGAAATGCAAAACAGAAAATCTATGCATTATGGCTGCAGCTTTTAACGTTTATGGGGTTAGGTTAAGTTAGGTCAGATGCGGAGTCCCTCATCTTTACTTTAAAATTTTCGCTTTATCTTTAAATTTGATTCTTCCCTTTCAACTTTTCTTCTTTGTTTTGCTTTAAAACTTTCACTCGTCTTTAAATTTTCTTACACCTTTTAACTCTCCTTAAACAGTCAGTCTCGTAGGTATCTCTGTGTTAGGACATTATTATGCCTTCAGCACACCAATACAGTTCAAATTTCTATATGGCTATGCTAGGTTATTGGGCGAATTTCGTTAAAATGGGATAAGACTAGCTTAGATTAGGTTACTCTAGGTATTTAAATAAACTAAACTTTCGTGGGTTTAAATTTAATTGATAAAATGTAAATTACTTTTTCTTTTAAAATGGTCGTGAAAGCAGTTATGTCATGGTATGAATGCCATTCGCAATAGATTTCAAGAGAGAAAAACAGTAGTCTGGAAATTTTATATATTATATATATATATATATATATATATATATATATATATATATATATATATATATATATATATATATATATATATATATATATATACAGTGTGTATATATATATATTATATATATGTTTGTACGAGAGAGAGAGAGAGAGAGAGCAGAAACTGCGATGAGTCTTGTATGAGCGTATCCCCGTCTTTCGGCAGGAGATAGGCTCACGCAAACAAAGGAAAAAATTTGACCAGAAAAGGTATACAGAAATCATCTGAGAGATCCACAATAAATTACTATTAATTAAAAGTAAAAACAGGACTAAGACTAAAAGGTAATAAATAAATAATAATAATAATAATACTGCTGTAAATGTATATATTGTATTGTCCAATAGAGGCTTTAAAAATATCTTTAAACGAAGGGAGGGGTTTGTACAGAAACGAATAACACTGGTATGCATATGAATTTTTTTTGTCTGCTGTGAGGGTTTTTTCAATTAATATTATATAATTCGACCATGCTGAATTCGAAAATGACATTGGTTTTCTTCAATCAGGTCAGGTTTTTTCTCTATTGGCCATTTATTATAAGTCCAATTTTATCCCCAAATTTATTGATTTTTTTAGCTTAAACACTGTAGATACGAGTAATATTATAAGAACACTCGTGAAAAATGAAAACATTGTGTGAATAAATACTTTTATTCATACAATGAATATGGAAAAAAGTTTATTGAGGAAGGAATGAAGTTTTTTTGGCTTTCCGTCTGTGTTTTTCTTCGGGCACGTCTCGCTTCAAACACCAGCAATAGTCCGCCAGCATATTGATATCCCAGTTTCCCTGGTACCTCTCTTCCATTATTTTGATATCTTGGTGAAATCGTTCACCCTGTTCCTCACTATAATCCCCGCAATTTTCAGGAACATAGTCCAAGTGGGACCAAAAAAGTGCATTTTTATGGACATGCGCGACCCATGAGCTTTGAAAGCTTCCATCAAGTTTTCGACAACGGACTCGTATTCTGGACTTCTACGCTTGCAAAGAAAATCAGTGACAACTGATTTGAGTGCCTGCCAGGCATTCTTCTCAGTTGGAGTCATTGCGTTTTCGAACTGAGTATCCTTGATCAAAGTTCGAATTTGAGGACCATCAAAAACCCCAGCATTTAGTTTAGCATCAGATATATGAGGAAATTTACTCTCGAGATATCGGAATGCTGAACCCTCCTTATTCATTGATTTGATGAAATTTTTCATCAAGCCCAGCTTAATATGAAGTGGTGGGAGCAAAATTTTTGTTGGTGGTACAAGGGGCACTGAAACGACATTATGCGACCCAGGTTCAAAATTCTCTCTGGATGCCCATTCATGCTGTGCATAGTGCTTCTCATCCGCTCGGCTATCCCATTTGCAGAGGAAACATGGGTATTTCGTGTATCCCCCTTGCATTCCCAATACAAATGCCACAATCTGAAAAAAAATGAAAATATTTAAAGAATTTAGAAAATTTGTTCTATCAGATAAAAAAATCTATGCATTGGACTGTATCACTTCTGTGGGGAAGTTAAGTGTTCTTATACGCTCTCAAATAACCTTTGGAAAAACAACATAGTCAATAGCAATAGTTTACTTATGATATTAGTATTACCTTCAAATCTCCACAGATCCTCCAGTTATGTTGGTCGTATACGAGAGCATCCAGTAAAATTTTCATGTTATCGTAGCTCTCAGTAAGTTGTACGGAATGTGCTACAGGGACTGATGCAACCCTATTCCCAATGTTGAGAAGTACTGCTTTCAAACTTCGTTTAGACGAGTCTATAAATAGTCTCCATTCTGATGCGTTATATGGCAGGCCCAAGGATTCGATTAGCCCCTCAACATTGCAGCAGTACACTAAGGAAGAGGTATTTTCGTGCACTGCAAAAAACTTGCGGAATTCTTCCTCTCGTTTCCTATACCAGGAGAATGTTGTTCCCGGAGCCAGCAAGTTGTCCTCTCGAAGTCGTGAGCCCAAGATCTCGGCAGCTAATTTGGAAAGTCCTAAATCCCTGGTAAGATCATTAAGTTTGGCCTGGTTGAGAGGCCTCGGCTCATTTGAAGCGGTATTTTGAGGTATATACGACTGGGACTGGTCATTGGCATTGGT